>RXID01021790.1:0-16649 GCA_005019695.1 Trichopus zeylanicus subsp. travancoricus | reverse complement strand
CTACTATTTGTACTACAACTTCTGTTGCTACTACTGCTACAAATACAAGAACTATGACTACTATTACAACTACTACTACTACTGCTACTACCTCTAGTACTATTACTAATACTTTTGTTACTGCTGCTACTACTACTATAACCAAAACTACTACAATTACTACTACAACTACTCCTACTAGAACTACTACAATTACTACTACAACTACTACTAGTTCTGGTACAACTACGACTGCTGTTGCTACCACTTCTGCTACAACTACTACTATTTCTACTACTACTACTATAACTACTACCCCTACTACTGCTTTTGCTGCTACAACAGCTACAGCAGCTTCTGCTACTACTACTGCCACTTCTGCTACTATTGTTACAACTACAACTACTACTATTGCTTTAGCTATTGCTACCACTACTATAGCTATTACTAGTACTACTACTCCTGTTACCACTACTACTGCAACTACTACTGCTACTACTGCCGCTACTACTGTTGCTACTATTATGGCTACTACTGCTACTACTACTGCCACTACTACTACTACTGCTGCTGCTGCTACCACTACTACTACTACAACTACTAATCGTATTGGTGCTACTCCTGCTACTCCCCCTACTACTACTACAATTACTACTACTACTACTCAAACTACTACTACAACTACTACTACCACTATTTCTACTCCTACTACTACTACCAATGCTACTACCATGACTACAGCAAATACAACAACAACAATAACTACTACTACTACTACTAGAGGTACTATGGAATGGTTGCTGCTACTACCGCAACAGCTACTATTACAGCTACTGTTACCCCTACTACAACTACTTCTACTGCTACTAGAATTACTACTATTATTACTACAACTACTACTACAACTACAACTATTGCTACTACTTCTACTCCTACTCCTTCTACTATTACTACTCCTACTACTACAGCTACTACTGCTACTACTGCTCGTATTACAACTAATACTACTACTACTGCAACTACTACTGCTGCTACTACAGCAACTAGTACTACTATAATTATTGCTAGTATTACTACTACTACTATTACTACTACTATTATTACTACTACTACTACAACTACTATTATTAATGCAACTAGTGCTCCGACTACTACTACTACTACTACAAAAGCTATTAATGCTGCAACTATTACTACTACTACAACTACTAATACTACTGCTTCTAGCACTATTACTACTCCTCTTAGTACTACTACTTCAACTATTATGGCTACTACTGCTACTATTTCGGCCGCTACACGTCCTACTACTCCTACTACTACTACTATTTCTACAACTACTACTACTACTACAACAACAACAACAAATACTACTACTACTATTACTACTACTACTATTAATAATACTATTACTACTACTTCTATTACTACTACTTCCGCTACTACTACTACTACACCGCTACGACTTCACTACTACTATTGCTACTACTTCTGCTACTACTACTACTACTGCTGCTCCTGCTAGAATTCCTACTACTACTACTACTACTACTACTACTACTATTACTACTACTACTACTGCGACTAATACTACTACTGCTACTACTACAACTAATACTACTACTACTACTACTTCTACTACAACTATTTCTTTTTCTACTACTACTACAATAGCAACAACAACAACTACTTCTACTGCTACTGCTACAACTACTGTTGCTCATGCATCTACTACTACTACATCTACTATTACTACTGGTACTACAACAACAATAACTACTACTACTCTTCTTGCTGCTACTACATATACTACTACTAATGCTGCTACTACTATTGGTACAACTACAACTACTACTACTATTACTACTATTGTTGTTGAAGCTACTTCTATTACAACAACTACTAGTACTACACTTGCGACTACTACTGCGGCCATTAATACTGCTCCTGCTATTGCTATTACTGCTACTACCACCACCACTACTACTACTGTGACTACTACTACTACTATTGCTATTGTTGTTGTTGCTACTACAACTATTGCTACTACTACTACTCGTACTACTGCTAGTACTTCTCGTACTAGTTCAACAATCGCTAGTACTACTACTACAACTATACGACCATTACTACTTCTGCTACAACTACCTCTGCTACTACTACTAGTACTACTGCTACTACTTCCGTGACAACTACTATTAGTACTACTACTACTATTGCAAATACCACAACTATGACTACTACTACGACTACGGCTACAACTTCTACTACTACTGCTACTACTACTAATAGTTCTATTACTACAACTGTTATTACTGCAGCAACTACTATTATTACTACTACAACTACGACTACTACTACTACTATAACTAGAACTACTACAACTACAACAACAACAACTACTACTACTTTTCAAACAATAACAACTAGTACTACTTCTCGTACTACTACGACTGTTGCTACTACTACTTCCATTACTACTACTACTACTACTACTACTATTATTACAGCTATCGCTACAACTACAACAACTATTACTACTGCTACTACCCCTTCTACGATACTATTGCTACTGCTACTGCTACTACAGCTGCTACTACTATTACGACTGTTGCTACTTCTACTCCACCTATTGCTACTGCAACTACTACTTCTGTTACTATTTCTAGTACTACTACTACAACTACTACCACTACTACTACTGTTGGTACTACTCCTATTACTTCTACTACTACTTTAACTACTACGACTTCAACTTGTATTACTGCTGCTGCTACTACCGCTACAACTTCTACTACTACTGCTGCAACTACTAATACTACTCCTACTGCATCTACGACTATTACTATTGTTATTACCACTAATTATACTACTACTACTAATACTACTACTACTGCTACTATTGCTATTGCTACTACTACCTTTTCTCATACTACTACTAATTTTGTTACTAGTATTGCTACTTATACTACTACTACTGCTACGACGACTACAACTACTACTACTACTATTTCCATTAGTATTGCTACTGTTACCACTATTATGACTGCTATTACTGCTACTGCAACGACTACTATTATGACTACAACTTCGACTACTGCAGCTACTGTTTATTTTGCTGTAACAATAATAACTACTACTAATGCTGCTACTACTATAACTAATATGATTGCTACTACTACTATTGTTGCTCCTACAGCCACTACTACTACTACAATGACTGCAACTACTACTACAACACTACTACTTTCTGCTGCTATTGCCGCTACTACTAGTACTACTACAACTACAGTTGTTGGGACTACTACTACAACTACTGTTGCTACTACCACTACTACTACTAATACTACAACAACAACAACAACTACTACTGCTACTACTACAACTGCTACAACTAGTACTACTACTGCCACTACTACAACTGCTACAACTAGTACTACTGTTGCTCCTACAATAACTACTACTACTACTGCTGCTGCTACTGCTACTGCTGTTGTTGCTGCTGCTGCTAATACTACTAACACTACTACTACTACTATTGCTACTTTTATTGATACTACTACTATTACTGCTACTATTACTACAACTCGTACGGTAATGATTATTAATAATACTACTTTTACTATTACTACTACTGCTACTACTACTACTATTGCTACTACCGCTACTACTACTACTATTGCTACTACTACTACCACTACTACTACTAATACTACTCCTACTACTAATACTACTCCTACTTCTACTACTTCTATTATACTACCACGACAACGACAACAACAACAACTACTACTCCTACAACTTGTCCTCCTACAATTACTACTTCTATTATACTACCACGACAACGACAACAACAACTACTACTACTACCACTGTAAATACTACTGTTACTACAATTACTCTTCTGACTACTACTACTAGTATTATTGCTACAACATCTACTCCTACTCCTACTCCTACTATTCCTACTCTTACTACTACTACTACTACTACTACCACCACTACGACAACTACGATTACTGCTACTACTGCTACTACTATTGTCACTAACATTACTGCTACTACAACCACTACTACGGCTACTACTACAACAACAACAGCTGGTGCTACAACAATAACTACTACTCCTATTCCAACTAGTACTAGTACTACAACTACAATTACTACTATTACTTCTACTATTATTAGTACTACTACAATGACTGCAACTGCTGTTGCTACTGCTACTACTACTAAAGCATCTAGTGCTCCAACTATTACTAGTACTACTACTAAAGCTATTACTGCTACTGCTATTACTACAACTGATACTACTGCCGCTGCTACTACTAGTACTATTACTACACCTACTACGACTACTACATAGGTTGCTACACTTACTACTACTCCTACAACTACTACAATATCTACTACTACTGCTGCTGCTACTCCTACTACTACTACAACAACTACTACTCCGACTACTACTACTACTACTACTACTAGAACTACTACTACTACCTCAACTACTACAACTACTGCTTCTACAACTACACTACTTCTACAACTACTACCCCTGCTAGTGGTATAACTATGACTACTACTACTCCAATTGTCACTACTACTACTACTGCGACTACTACAATTATTATTGCTACTGCTACTGTGACTGCTAGAACTAATACTACCGCTACTACAACTTCTACTACTACTGCTACTAATACAGCAACTACTACTTTTAGTACTTGTAATACAACTCCAATTGCTCCTACTACTACTCCCACTATGACTACTACTACTACTTTTGCTACTACTAGTACTACTACTACTACTACTACTACTACTACTTCCGCCACAACTACTACTACTCCTACCTATACTACTACTACTCCTCCTCCTACTACTACACTACCACTACAACTACAACTACCAGTGCTACATCGACTAAAACAACTACTACTGCTATGACTACCATGACTACCACTAGTACTACTCTTCTACAACAACTACTACCACTACTACTTCTTCTTCTACTACTACTACTATTGCAACTATTCCTACTATGACTTAACCCACCCTGTGTGGCTTATCACAGAGTTTTATCTTAGTTGCCATCCTACCAAGAAAACTACTATGCTATCGCTGGCTGCCTGGCGATTACATTGGGGATTCTTTCTTCGATACCACTATTCGATAAAAGATACCTCGCTCCAAGATTCTCAATTCGACCAAGCAAATATTGACTTCTACTACTACTGCTACTCTTGCTACCATATCGACTACTACTACAACTAATACTCCAACTACTAGTGTAGCTGCTACTCCTCCTTCTACTACTACTATTACTACTTCTACTACAACAACTACTACTCCTACAATTATTACTCAGCTACTGTTTCTACCATTACTATTGCTACTACTGCTACTACTACTACTGCCACTACTAGTACGACTTGTACTACTACTAGTAGTAGAAGTCGTACTACTACAACTACTAGTAGTAGGAGTAGTACTACCACTACTACTAGTAGTAGTAGTACTACCAATACTACGACTACTACTATGAATATTACTACTAATACTACTGTGACAAGAACAACAACTTCTTCTGCTGCTGCTACTAGTACTGCTTCTACTGCTGCTACAACTATGACAATAGCTACGACTACTATTACTACAAAAACTAAAGCTACTACTACTACTACTGCTACTACTACTTGTACTACGACAACAACTACAACTTGAATTACTACCACTACTACTATTACTACTACTACTGCTACTACTACTACTACTATTACTACTATTACTACTACTACTACTACTATTACTACTACTACTACTACTACTACTACTACTACTACTACTATTACTACTACTACAACAACAACAACAACAACTACTACTACTACTACCAATGCTACTACTACAGCTACTACTACCAGTACTACTACTACAGACTGCTACTACTGCTACCACTACTTGGACTGCCACAATTGTTGCTACTGCTAATACAATCACTACTACTACTACTACTTCAACTACTACTAATACAACTAGTAGTACAACTACAACAACAAATACTATTACTGCCACTGCAACTATTGCTACTAATGATACTACTACTACCACTACTACTGCTACTACTACTACTACGAGTGCTACTACTAGTAGTACTACTTCTGCTATTACTTCTACTACTACTAATATAGCTACTGCTGCTTCTATTGCTACTGCTACTACTACTATTACCACTACTACTACTGCTACTACTACTATTACCACTACTACAGTTATGACTACTACTAGAAGTACTACTACTGCTGCTACTACAACAATTGCTAGTACTAATAAAGCTACTACTACTTCTATTGCTACTGCTACTAATACTACTACTACTACTCCAGCTGCTACTACCACTGCGGTTGCTACTACTGATAGTACTACTATTACTACTGCTACGGCTACTGCTACTACTACTACTGCTTCTACTGATACGATTATTACAACTACTGTTGTTGCCATTGTTATGGCTACAACTGCTTCTACTACTACTACAACTACTAGTTCTGCTACTACTAAGACCATTCCTACTATTATTGCTACTACAACAACAACTACTAGTACTAATACTACTACTACTACTATTACCCTTGTTACTACTACTTTTGCTACTGCTACTACTACTACTACCTCTCTTACTACTACAACTTCTTCCACTATTACTAGTACTACTGCTACTAATACTACAACATCTTCTACTACTACAATTACTACTACTAATACTACATCCTCTTCTACTACTACTATTACTGCTACTACTACTACTATTGTTGATGCTACTAGTACTATTTCTACAACTACTGCCACTAATGCATCTACTGCTACTACTACTACTACTTTTTGTACTTCTGTTACTACTAGTACAACTACTATTACTAATACAACCACTGCTACTTATACTACTGTTTCAACTATTACAGCTACTGCTACTACTACTACTCAAACTACACCTTCTACTGCTACAACTAATTCTCTTACTTCTCCTTGTACTACTTTTGCTAATTCTACTACTACTTCTGCTATGATTGCTACTGCTACTACTACAACTACTACTACAACTACTGCTACTAGTTCTACTACCACTACCACTACTCCAAATACTACTACGCCTACAATCGCTACTACTGGTACTACTACTACCACCGCTACTATTGCAACTGTTTCAACGACTGCTACTACTACAACAACAACTACTACTGCTGCTGCTACAATTGCTGCTACAGCTGCTACAACTACAACTATAACTATTGCTACTACTGCCGCTACAACATCAACTGCTACTACTACTATTGTTGATACTGCAACTACTACTACTACAACCACAACGGCAACAAGTACTACTACTATTACTACTGCTAGTACTACTCCTATTGTTGCTGCTACTGACGCTACTACTGATATACTGGTACAACTACGACTACTACTTCTACTACTACAACAACTACTACTATTGCTACTGCTACTACTACTAATGCTACAATAGCTTCTGATACTATTGCTCCTTCTCCTAGTACTACTACTACTGCTACTACTATTGCTACTACTACAGCTACTGTTATTATGCCTACTACTATTACTATTACTACTACTGCTACTACTACTGCTACTGTGACAACTACTACTACTACTATTACTACAATAGCTACTACTACTACTACTACTAATACCCCAACTACTAAAGCTACTAATACTGCTACAACTACTATTGCTACTACTTCTGCTACCACTGCCATTATCGCTACTACTACTACTAATACTACTGCTAGTACTACTACTACAGCTACTACTATTATTGCTACTACTACTACAATGCCTACTACTACAACTATGACAACTAAAACTACTACTAGTACTACTACTACCTCGACAACTACTACTATCACAACTACTAGTACAACTGCTGCTGCTGCTGCTGCTGTCATTACTACTACTCCAGCTGCTACTATTACTATAGCTACTGCGAGTTCTGCTACCACTATTTTCGCTACTACTACTGCTATTATTACTACTATTACTACAACGACTACTACTACTCACACTACCATGACCACTACTACTGCTACTACGACAACTACTACTACCAATACTACTACAACTACTACTACCACTACTCCTGCCACTACTACTACTACAACTACTAATTCAACTACTACTACTATTCCCCCTACTACTGCTACAACAACAACTACTACTACTACAACTCGTATTGCGACAACCACTACAGCTACTGCTGATATTACTACTAATATTGCTACTATCGCTACTCCTACTATAACTACAACTGCTCTAACTATTACTACTACTACTACTACAGCTCCTACTAATGCTACAACTACTACTAATGTGACTACCACGACAAAAACTACTACTAGTGTTACAGCAACTATTATTGTTGTTACTATTACTACCACTTGTACTGCTACTACTTCTATAACTACTACCACTTGTACTGCTACCACTACGACTATTGCTACTACTGCTACTAACACTACTACTCGACTACTACTACTATTGCTAACACTACTACAATTCCTACTACTAGTAGTAGTATTGCTGCTGCTACTACTATTTCTACTACTACTAGTACTTCTCCTACTACTACTACTTCTGCCACTATAACTACTGCTACAACTACTATCACTAGAACTTCTGCTGCTGCTGCTGCGACTACAACTACTATTGCTACCACTACAACCACTGCAACTTCTGCCACTACTGCTACTATAAATACTACTACAACTTATACTACTACTGCTGCTTATACTACTTCCACTGCACATACTGCCACTGCTCATCCTACTACTACTACTCCTAATTATTTAACAACAGCATCCACTATTGCTACGACTAACACTATTGCTATTGCTGCAACTACTACAAATACTATTACTAAAGCCTCTCCTGCTACCTCTACTACTGGTACTACACTATTGCTACTGCTACTCCTACTACAACTACTACTGCGGCTACTACTGTAGCAATTACAACTACTATTTATGCTGCTACAACTACTACTGCTACTGCTACTACTTCAACTACTAGTACTGCTGTTACAACAACAATTACTACTACTGCCACTACTACTACTACTATTGCTACAACAACTACTACTGCTACTAATACTTCTGCTACTAGTACAACTTCTACTACTATAGCGACTACTACTACTGCGACTATAATAATTGCTGCTACAACTGCTACTACTACTGCTTCTACCTCTACTATTGCTACTACTACTCCTACTATTACTACTGGTAGTACCAATATTTCTCCCACAACTATAACTACTAATACTGCTATTGCAGCTACTACTTCTTCTACTACTTCAACTACTACTTCTTCTACTAATGCTAATTCTACCTCTATTACTTCTCCTATAGTAATACTACAACTCTAGCTACAACTACTACTTCTGTTACTACTGCGACTACTACTACTACTACTACTACTACTACTACTATTACGATCACTACTACCACTACTACTGCTACTATAACTACTATTACTACTACTATTGCTACTAAGACTGCTACCACCACTACTACAGCTAATACTACTACTACTACTTCTACAACAACAACAATAATTACTACTACGACTACAACTACTACTACTAGGGCTACTACTACTCTGACTTCTGTCATAATTACTGCTACAACTACTATTACTGCCGCTGCAATTAATACTACTACTACCACATCTACTACTACTACTGCTACCAATATTACTACTGCTGCTACTAATACTACAACCACTACCACTACTACTACTACAACAACAAGACTAATACTTCTGCTGCCATTACCGCTACTACCAGTGCCACTACAACTACATTTGCTGCTACTACTGCGCTACTCTTGCGACGACTACAACTACTACCACTACTGCAACGACCACTACTATTACTACTATGAGTATTACTACTACCACTGCGACGATAGCAACAACATCTTCTGCAACTACTACTCATACAACAGCGACTGCTGCTGCTGCTACTTGTACAACAACTTCACGTGCTGTTGCTACTACAAGAGCAACTACTACTACTACTACTACTACTACAACTACTACAACTACTACTACCACTACCACTACCACTACTACTACTACTACTACTACTACTACTACTACTAAAACAACAACTATTGCTACTACTACTATGACTAATACTACTACTAATACTACTACACTTTCAACTACTACTACGACTACTGTGACTATTGCCCCACTCACGATGACTTCTATGTTGTGTGCCACTCAACTATACAATTAACTACCACTACTGCTACTACTAATATGACTACCGCACTACTACGACTACTGCTACTTCTACTACTACTAATGACAACTACTCTTGCTACTACTACAACTACTACAGCTATGAACACTATGAACTACGACTCGACAACTACTACTATGAACTCTACTACTACTATGAATACTACTCTGCTACTACGACTACTACACTATAAAAGAACTACAAGCACGAGAATTCGACCCAATCCTACAAGCCACTACTATTACTACTACCAGTACTACGCTACCTAGTGAAACTATACTAATACTCACTAAACCGCTACTATTACTACCACCCTATGAGTCTGCAACTACTCCTACTTTCAAATACTACCACTCTCCACCTACGACAACTATTACTACTACTACAACAATTTAATACAAATTGTCCATGACACTAACTACTACTAATTACACTACAAAACTGTTGCTAATAACTCGACTACGACTCTACACCTACTTCTTTTGATACCATTACTACTAATACGACTACTCCTCTCCTCCTCACTCCTCATCCTACTACGACGACTAACTACTAGTAGTGGGCAACTAGGGCGACAGCTGCTACTACTAGTACTACTTCTGCTACTACATCGGCTTCTAATACTACTTCTACTGCTACTACTTCTGCTACTACTACTACTCCTCCTACTACTACCACGAATGCACCAACTACTATAGCTACGACTACTACAACTCTGACTCCTGCTACTACTATGATTACGACAACCACTAAAGCAACTACTAGTAAAACAACTGCAACTACTATTACTACCACTACTACTACTGCTGCAACTGCTACTACTACTACAACTATTACTATTACTGACACAATTACTACTGCTACTACTATTTGTACTACTACTACTGTTGCAACTACTACTACTTCTATTACCACTGCTACTACTACTACTTGTACTACTACTGTTGCTACTGCTACTACTCCTAGTCCTACTACTACTACTACTACTACTACTACTGCCTGTACTTCCCCTACTACTACAAGTACTACTACTACTTCTTCCGCTACTATTACTAGTACGCCTACTGCTACTGCAACTACTACTACAGTTACTACTCCCAATACTACTACTGCTACTACTACTACTACTGCAACTACTACTACTACTTTAACTACTTCTATTTCTACTTATACCACTTCTACTGCCACAACTTCTATAATAGCAACTAGTACTACCACTGTTACTACAGCAACTACTACCATTACTACCACTACTGCAACTACTGCTACTACTTCTATAACTACTACTAATCCAACTATGCCTACTACTACCGTTATTGCTACAACGACTGCAACTACTACTACTACTACTTCGACCACTAGCATGACTGCTTCTATTGCTATTACAACTAGTACAATTGTTACTACTACTTACCACCACAACTACTACTACTACTAATGCCACCATTAGTTCTGTTGCTACAACAACTACTACTACTCCTGCTACTACTGCTACTACAACTACTACTACTATTCCAACTAAAACTGGTACTACTACTACTACAACTTTTGCTGCTATGGCCACTACTACTACGGCTACTTCTACAACTACTACAACTACAACTCTGACAATAATTGTAACTGCTACTATCACTGCTACTACTACTACTACAACGACTACATCTACTACTGCAACACTAATACTTCTACTGTTGTGGCCGATACTTCTGGAGCCACTATAACTGCAGTTGCTGCGACTACTGCTACTATTACTGTTACTACTCTTACGACTACTACTACTACTACTACTACTACTACTACAACGTCCACCACTATTACTATTACGAGTATTACTACTACCACTGCGATAACAACAAGAACTTCTTCCGCTACTAGTAGTCATACAACGACACTGTTGCTGTTGCTACTTGTACAATGGCTACACCTTCTGTTACTACTACAATAGAAACTACTACTACTTCTACTACAACTAATATTACTGCTACTACCACCACCACCACCACCACCACCACCACCACCACCACTGCTACTACTGCTACTACCGCTACTACTACTACTACTACTACTACTACTTCTACTACAACTACTACTACTACTACTACTACTACTACCACCACTATTATTAGTGTTACAACAACTACTACTACTGCCACCACCACCACAACTACTAATACTACGACTACTACCGCCATTAGTACTGCAACAACAACAACAACTACTACTACTATGAATACTACGAATACTGCTACTACTACTAGTACTACTTTTACTACTATTACAACTACTACTGTGATTACTACTATTGCTACTACTATCACGACTACTCCTACAACTACTACTATTACTAATACAACTATTATAACCACTACTACTGCTACTGCGACAACTACTCCTACAACAACTACTATTACTAATACAACTATTATTACCACTACTACTGCTACTGCAACAACTACTACTCCAACTACTGCTACTCCTCCTCCTCCTCCTACTACAACTATTACTTTTACTACTTCTACTACTTCTATTGCTACTTTTGCTACCACTCCTACTACTACTATTATTACTATAACTACTACTGTTGCTACAACGGCAACTACTACTACTACTACCGTAATTACTATTACTACTGCTAGTAGTACTACTTCTTCTGCTACTCCTACTACTACTCGTACTACTACAACTAGAACTCCTCCTCCTACTACTACCACTACTAATACAACAACGACAACGACTACTACTACTCCTCCTCCTCCTACTAGCACTACTTGCACTACTACCACTACTACAAGTAGTAGTAGTAGTACTACTACTGCTACTACTTCAACTACTACTATTACTGTGACTATTGCCATTACTACTGTTACTTCTGTGCGGTCGCTACTCTGCCACTACAATTACCACTACAGCCACTACTACTAATATGACTACTACTACTACTACAGCTACTTCTACTACTACTACTATGACTACTACTCTTGCTACTACTACTGCTTCACTAACTACTACTACAACTACTACTGCAGATACTACTACACTACTACAACAACGACAAGTACTAGAATAACTACTCATCCTACATCCACTACTATTGCTACTGCTAATACTACTACGACTAGTACTACCACGACTACTACTCCTACTGAAACTACTACTACACCAACCTCTACTATTACCACTCCTACGACTACTACAACTACTCCTAATTCTACTACTATTACTCCACCTACTACAATTATTACTACTACTACTACTACAATTAATACAAATTGTCCAACAACAACTACTAATACAGCTACAACTACTACTCGGACTACTAGTCTAAAACATCTACTACCACTACTACTAATACTACTACTACTACTACTGCTACAACTCCTACTTCTACAAGAACTGCTACTACTAGCGCAACTACTGCTACAGCAACTACTACTGCTACTATTTCTGCGACTATGTCTACTTCTAATACTACTTCTACTGCTATTACTTCTGCTACTACTACTACTCCTACAACTACCACTACTACTCCTACTGTTGCTACTACCACGTCTACTATTACTACTGCTGCAACTCCTACTACTACTACTACTACTACTACGACTACTACGACTACTACAACTATGACTACTACTACTACTACTATTACTACTTCTACTACTACAAGTACTACTACAACTAATATAACTACAACTACCACTACTACGACTACTACTAATTCTTCTACTAATGGTACTAAAGCTATAGCTACTACCGCTACTACTGAGAACACTGCTACTGCTGCTACTACGCTACTACTGCGACTAATGCTACTATTACTACTACTACTATTATAACTACTACTATTTCTATTGCTAGTACTGCTACTTCTACTACTACTGCTACAGCTACTACTACAACAGCTACTAATACCACCGCTACTTCTACTATTATTACTTTTACTATAACTGCTACTTATACTACTACTACTACTGCTACTACTACTACAACTACTACTACTGCTACTTGTACTACTACTACTACTGCTGTTGCTACTACTACTACTGTTACTTGTACTACTACTACTACAACAACTACTAATACTGCTGCTACAGCTACTACTACTCCTACTACTACTACTAGTACTCCAACGACAACAACTACTACAACCCCTACTGCTGCTATGCTACTACTACTCCAACTACTGTAGCAACTATTGTTGTTGTTGCTATTGCTGCAACTCCTATTACTACTACTACTACTACTACTTCTACTTCTACTACAACAATAACAACTACTACTGCTACAACAAGAACAACAACAACTACTACTACTAGTACTACTACTACTACTACTGCTGCGTTGGCTAGTACTACTACTCCTCCCGCCACTATAATTTCTACTACAACAGCTATCACTACTACTATGACAACAACAACTACTACAACTACTACAACTACTATTGCTTTGACTACTACTGCTACTGCTAATACTGCTACTACAACTGCTACTAATTCCACTACAAAAACTACTGCTACTCTTACAAGTTCTACTAGTTTTACTATTGCTACATCTAATACTACTGCTACTGCTGCTACAACTACTACTACTACTACTACTACTACTACTACTACTTCTACGACAGCTACCACTAATAATACTACTGCATTGACTACTACTACTCTACGACAACGATAACAACAACTAGTACTACAACTACTAGGACTACTGCTACTACCGAGTGGTATGCTACAACTACTACTATTACTTGTACGATTAGTACTACTACTACTACTATTACAACTGGTTCTACTACTACTATTATAATTACTACTACTTCAACTACTGTCACTACTACTACAAGTACTCGAAATACACCTACTTCGATTACTACTATTACTACGACTCGTAGGATTACTACAATTACTACTACTACCACCTCTACTATGATAACTGCCTACTACGACCACTACTACTACAATTAAAAACAATAACTACTACTACTACTATCGTAACTTCTTCTATTAGAACAACAACAACAACTATTACTACCATTACACCTACTACAACCACTACTGCTACTACTATTGCTACTACTACTACTACTATTACTACGGCTACAACTAATACAACTACTACTCCTACTAGTACTACCACTACTCCTACTATAGCATTACCACTGCTACTATTACTACTACTACTCCTACAACTACTGCTGCTACTAATTCTACTACTACTCCTACTCCAATTACTATTCCCCCTCCTACTGCTATGGCTTCTACTACCCATACTATTACTACTACTACTACTCCTATAACAACTATTGCTACTACTTCTACTACTACAACTACTACTACTGCTACTACTACTTCTACAACTACTCCTACTCCAATTACTCCTCCTCCTCCTCCTACTACTACTACAACTACTACAACTCCAGCTACTACTGATACTACTAATACTACAACAACAACAACAACCACTACTACTACTCCTGTGACTACAACTACTATGACTATTACAACAACTATTGCTGCTACAATCGCCACTACGACAACTACTAGTACTACTACTGCGACTATTAGTACTACTAGTATTACTACTACTACAACTACTACTATAACTACAACAACAACAACAACAACTACTACTACTACTAATACTTCTGCTACTAATACTACTACTAATACTTCTGCTACTAATACTACTACTACTACTACTACCACCACCACCACAACTACTACTACCACTATTACTGCACCTACTACTATTGCTACTACTACAAAAACTCCTACTACTACTACTAAAATTCCTATTGCTATAAGAACTGCTACTAGTACTACTACTACTGCTACTGCTACTATTGCTACAAATACTACAACTCCAATAGTTACGACAACCACTCCTAGTACTACTACTATGACTATTATGTCAACTTCTAATACTACTACTACAGCTACTACTGCTACTACTTCTGATACTACTACTACTCCTACTACTACTACTACTACTTCTTCTACTATTACTACTACTACTTCTACAATCACTACTACTGCAACTCCTACTACTGCTACTACTACTACTACAATTACTGCAACTATGACTGCTAATTCTACTTTTACTACTACTACTACTACTGCCACAAGTACTGCTACAACTAATACAACTACTACTACCACTACTACTGTTGCTGCTACTTCTAATACTACTACCACCACTATTAGTACTGCTACAACAACAACTACTACTACTACTACGAATACTACTAATATGCTACTACTACTAGTACTACTACTACTAGTACTACTATTACTATTGCTACTACTATTACTACTATTAAAAATACTACTGCGATTACTACTATTGCTACTAC
>RXID01021789.1:799462-1022665 GCA_005019695.1 Trichopus zeylanicus subsp. travancoricus | reverse complement strand
GGCGTCCGCGCCCGCGCGCTGGGGACAGAGGCCGAGGCCGGACGGTGTGCCGGACAGCCCGCCGGCACCCGGGCGCGGACGGCCTCCGCACGTGGGACGGAGACCGAGGCCGGCGCGCCGGCACCCAAGCGCGGATGGCCAAGGCCGAGGCCGTTCTACCCCCGCGTGCCGAGGACGGAGGCCGAGGCGCCGGCACTCGGGCGCAAACGGCCAAGGCCGAAGCCGTCCCCGCCCGCTGTCGGCGTGCCAGCCTTAGCGTCCGTCCCGCGTGCCGAGGCCATCCACGCCCTTGTGCAAGCGCGCCGGTCTCGGCCTCCGTCCCCAACACGCCTTGGCCGTCCGCGCCCGGGTGCCAGCGCGCCGGCCTTCGCCTCCACTCTTGCCGCCGGCTCCGGCATCACCGCCCGCGCGCCGCTACTTTCGCCGCAGTCAAATTTCGGGGATTTTTCTGTAAGTCGGAATAATTTCCGAAGGGTTATTTGCAAAAATCTGAACTTCGAGGACTTTTCTGTAAATTGGAGTAATTTCGAGGTGTTATTTACAAAAAACCGAATTTCGGAGCGTAAAATATGAAAATAAGTTTTTAAGGGTTTAATTGTAAAAATAACCGAGGGTAAAATCGGAATTTTTTGAAAAAATTTTGATTAAATAACAATTGGGTAAATATTTTCGAAAATAGAGGATACGGATAATTTCGGGGTTATAAGTAATTAAGGCTAATTATAGGAACTTATACTTAATTATCCTTTTTATATATATATATATATATTTGGAAGTTAAGGATAAGGATTTTTTCCTAAAAGTTATTTTTATGGCCCATGCAGGTCTCGAACCTGCGACCTTGGCGTTATTAGCACCACGCTCTAACCAACTGAGCTAATAGGCCAGCTGCACTGTCAAATTATTGATCAAAAAATTGAGTCTTTTCATAAAAAAAAAAGAAATACGGGCATGAGTGGCAGCATGCAATTGAGTTGCGGTGAGGATGTCAACATCTCCGATGAGCTTCATCTTGCTTGGCTTTTTGCCCTTTTTTCCTTCAACCGTATCATTGTGGCTTTCATCACCTCTTCTTTAATGACAAAATAAATAAATAATTAATTATTCACCTTGGTCGTCTGCGACACGCGAGCACACGTATGCAGCCCGCGATAGAGACGGTATACGAGTTGTCTCTCAACCCCTGCCGTCTTCCATTTTTTTTTGCCCCTCTTTCTCTTGATGATAGCAAATCGTTTAGCAGAATGATTCTCTATTTATTTTAAGTTTGAGTGCAAAGAGCATGATTCGCGTTCTTTGCTCCGCTTTGACCAAGACAAAGCTCGCTTGCCAATTTGCCAATTCTTATGAACAAAAAAGGCATTAACTCTTCTTCTGCATTTCACTCGTTGCGCGCCATTTCAAAACCAGCTTGGCTGTTGGGAAAACTCTTCGTTTCTCGCGTTGGCACACGAGGCGCCTACCACGTGTGCTTCTTCTAATGATTCAGCCAAATTTAGAAGAAAAAATAAAAACAAATTTTTATTACGAGCATTGATGTCAAAATCTAAAGACGCTTGAATCTGAATTCTCGCCATGTATGACTCGACCAGAGACCTTTACTTGCGATTCATGCAAATATAATTCCATGCTTGCCTAAGTTTCCACTCAACCACTTTGGAATCCATTTCATTATCAATTTTTATAGATATCTGCTGCTTGATTAGGTAATAACAAGTTTGTTATGTCAACACTGTCAATATCTGTCTACTTTGTATCCTGTGAAGCGAAGACGGAGACCCTTCACATGCCATGCTTTGCTACCATTTGAAGAGCTTCTTCTTATAAGGACCAAGAGTTTGGACTCTTCAAAAGTCCGAGGAGAAAGAGGAGTACTGCAGCATGCAGCCACCTTGCAGGACTTTTCGCAAGATTAAACCCCGAAAGCTCGGCTGCCTCGCCGTTCTCGCGTGCGTGCTCGTGCCCATGGCCATCTTCGGCGTGCTCAACTTCAGCTCTCGTCCGTTGGGAAATTGTAGGGCTTCCTTCATTCTTGAAGCTTTCATGGATTGGTTCTTTTCTTCGAGTTTTTCCGATGAAGGTTTGATTGGGAGGATTGTTTGCGTGTTGCAGTAGTGAGCTTGCAGTTGCCTATCCGCCCCGCCTACATGCCATTGTCGACGACGAGAGTGGAGGAAACCAAGAGCTCAGAAATGACAGGTACGACTATCGTCGTCTTCTTCGCAGCTCTGGTTTGAATATGAACACAATCGTGAATTTCTTGTTGATGAGTTCTGTTGTTGTTTCCGTTTTGTTGTTGAGATAATGATGCATTTTATCTGCTTTTGAATATGAACACAATCATAAATTTTATTGTTTATGATTCAGTTTGTGTTTTTTGAACAAAAAAAAAAAAGAATTTGGAGATATTTTTATTTTCAGAATGGAAGTGCAACCAGAAAGTAGAAACTCATGTGATTCTCCCAATTAAGAACTTCTTTTTCATTGATGATCCAAAAAATTTTATTTAAAAAAAAAAAATCAACAGTACTGTTTGGAAGACGGAGAAGGAGCAAGTCCAGGAAACGTGTTAGTTCTGGACCACTAGGGTTTGTTCTCTTTTAATGTGATTTAAAAGCATATTAGCAATTATTAATGACAAAACTGATAATATATCGTGAATTTCATTAGTTTTTCTTTGGAAGAGTTAAATGTATTATGCCCAGATTATAACAATTTCGGTTCAAGATAAAACATTACCATTTATTATGGACTAATAGAGGATTGAATCACTAATTACTTTATTATCCTGGTTTCACTAAGAACTAATTTTTTTTTTTTGGCACTTTTTTACCTAACCAACGCCCTTTTTTTACCTAACCAACATTTCTAAATAATAGGATATGGATGGTTAAAGATAACGAGGAAGACGATACAAGATATCTGTTCGGCATTAGATATAACCAAACTAATTTGTGCTCATCTTCTGTCTTTAGATGCAATTGATTCCATCGTCAGTAACTATCAAACTTTTCTACTTTTCGACGCTATTTACTTCGCTCTTTTTGCTATTGTTTTAACTTTTGTTGACTCTTATAATTTTATTTCTTAATTTTTAATAAATAGGAGTTTTACGAGCTCCACTTTGAACTCAAAAAAAGGAAAGACAAATCATCAAAGCTGCCAATGGAATGGAGTGAGCTCAGTGGAATAATTTTATTTTTCTTAGAGAAAAAGCATGACCACTGAGGCAAGAATCAAGTGGACCACTAACTCATTCTTAGTGTTTAGAAACATCATTTTTGTTGCATTTTTTCTTAATGGTGGTCCCTTGTTGATGTTGATTTGCCACCTAAAATTCTTAATTGGAAAAAGAAAAATTCAACCACTTGTTCTAAAAATGCTGCCAAATAGCAATGGAAACCGTTGGCTGCTGTGGGCAAAGTAATATGATCACAGATTAAACTTGCGAAAAATTATATATACATATATAAATGTAAAAAAGGGATTTCACAGATTCAAACCTTGTAAACCTTTCATACTCATAAGCCTACAAGCGTTGACTTGGAAATAACCTTTTCTGTACCTCTTGACCTTCTCATATTCAAAAGAGAAATTTTCATCTGATAGCGTTCATGTTTGATAGCTGCAAATGCTATAGAAGCAATCTTATATATGAGTTGGCTTTCGAACTATTTGACTATAAGCAATCTCATACAGTGCCCTTTTCTTGAATTTGAATGCAGTAGCCATGAGATCATTCATAGCAAGAAATTTGATATCTAGTATATAACAGATCAATTCTCACTTGAGAGTTCTGGATGAAATTCAAACAGAAAAAGAGATGGAAAAATAAACTTAAAAATCTTCAACATGTGGCTCTACGGGGATGGATACCTGCTGGTCCCTCTAACCCTTCTTCTCTTGTCAAGCCAGCTATATTCCATGTGCCCTTTTTCTTTTTGTGATTGAACATAATATCAATAGAAAATGGTGACTTTGGGAAGTAAATATGCACGGACAAACATGAATTTTTCATTGTGACTTGTATAGATGACAAAGTAAATTGCATGTGATGCAGACACTGGAATGACAAGACTATCTCTGAATTTGGGAGATGAGAACGGAGGGGGCAAAAGTGATGCTGGTGAGTGAAGACATCAGTTCATGAACATGCATAGTTAGAAAAGATAACCAATGACAGTCAATATTTCTTGCAGATGTTAACACCAGAAAGCTAGAACCTGTTTCAGATGAGAAGCAAGAGCCGGAGCATACAAATATAGGTAAGTATAGACTTTTGATTAACAAGAATCTTCAATTACATCTTAAAAGAGTCACCTTTTGCACAAGTTACCAGCTCCTCAATATCAATGCTATGCAGACAGCAATACCAGAGACCAAGTTCTTCCTGCAAACATAAGACAAGACCTAAACTACACAGATATCGGTAGGCATTAACTAATACCTCTACTTTTCACAATAAACATTGCCTCTTTCTGTGAGCTCCTATCCTAGGAATATATTGAACACTACAAGATTCAATTGGCATATTTCAAACAGGTATTGGAGAAAAACAATTGCCCCTTGCTGCAAATGGCAAAAAAGAACAAAATAAACCAATTGCAGGTGGGTGTTGAACTTCATGGTGCATTTTAACTGCAGCTACTCCCAATGACAGAATAAAATACATGTAATGCAGCCACTGGATTGCCAAGTTTCCCCCTCAATTTAGACGAGGAGGACATCAGAACAGAAACTAGTGAGTTATAACATTCATTCATGACCACAAACTTATCTTTCTAACTCAAAAGTCAAATGTAACCAGTTAAAAACAATCTTTCATGCAGATGGTAACAAAGGAGAACAACTAGTCCTTGTTTCATATGGGAAGCAAGAGCCAGACTATACAAGTACCCACATAAACTTCAGATTAACAAGAATCTTCAAGTGGTCTCTTTATATATTTAACCAGTTCCTACATGTATGCTGACTCATGCAGATAACAAAACCACAGAACAAATCATTGCTGCAAATGTAAAACATGAACCAAACTACACAAAACAAGGTAGGCAGTAAAAGATCCTGTTTCCAAGAATCCATATTCTAAATTCCAAGCTTTCCCCTTAACTCCTACCCTTAGCATATGTCACATGCTACGGAATTCACTAACTTCTGCAAATTTCATACAGAAACCCCGGAGAAAGAATCGCCCCTCACTCTAAACGACACCGAAGAACAAAATAACTTGAGCACAGGTGAGGAATGATTTTGGAATGCATATAGCTTTTACCTTTATTTACAGTAAACATAAAGCAACCACTAGACCTTGGTATAATAAATATTTGACTCAAAACTTGAAACTGGTGCTCTTCGTGTAATAAGATAGTTTTTGCAGCAGGATCTTACAATTTTCTGTCAAAAATGCAGATGACCTTATCCCACAAACCAAGGTTATGTGTGACCTCTCAGGACCAAGATCAGATACATGTTTCATTCAAGGAGACTTACGGATCCTCATGAATTCCTCAGTCATCTTACTAGCTTCATCCTCCCAGCTTGATAATTCAAACACAACATGGAGGATCAGACCATATGCCAGAAAGTGGGAAACAAATGTCATGGAATACATCAAAGAAATAACCCTCACATCAGTAACACCCAAAGAAAATGCCTATTGCACAGTCAACCACAGTGTGCCTGCTGCAGTTTTCTCCACTGGTGGATTCCTTGGCAATTTATTCCATGACTTCACTGATGTGCTGATCCCACTCTTCACAACCACTAGTCAATACCAAGGAGAGGTCCAATTTTTAGCTACAAATTTTAATTCAAGATGGATAGATAAGTACAAGCCAATCCTAAAGCGGCTCTCTCGATTTGAGATTATAAACATGGACACAGACACCAGAGTGCACTGCTTTCAGAATGTACATGTGGGTCTTCAGAGTGACAAAGTGATGGGCATCGATCCTTCTAAATCACCAAATGGCTATTCCATGGCTGACTTCAGAGAGTTCCTTAGAGAATCCTTATCTTTAAAGAGAAGGTCAACAAAGATGATGGAATCTCAGCCAAGGAGAAGACCAAGGTTATTAATTCTACTGAGAAGGGGATCCAGATCAATAATAAATGCAAAAGAAGTGACTCAGATGGCACGGAGAGTAGGCTACAAAGTGGTCACTGCAGGGCCTGAAAAAACAAGGAACTTAACTTGGTTTGCACGGACAGTGAACTCGTGTGACGTGATGATGGGTGTGCATGGTGCTGGGCTGGCAAACATGGTTTTCCTCCCTACAAATGCAACCCTGATACAGGTAATTCCTTGGGGTGGTTTAACATGGGCTTGCAGACATGATTTTGGTGAGCCTGCTTCAGATATGGGAATAAGGTATCTAGAATATGAGATAAAAGAAGAAGAGAGCTCACTGATACAAATTTACCCAAGAAATCATGCAGTATTCACAGATCCTGAATCCATCCAAAAGCAAGGATGGAATATGCTCTGGTCGATATTTCTTGACAAACAAAAAGTAAAGCTAGATGTTCGTAGATTTAGGCCTATCCTGGTAGAAGCTCTCGAGTCTGTCAAACAGTAGAATATTGTTTTGGTAGGAATTAGTTATTATTTTGCTTCACATTTTTGTGATCTCTCTCATAAGTTGTAAAGAATAACTCGTGAAGAGGGGTTTTTTTTTGGATAAAGGAGTTCATGGGCATCCAATACAACCATGGCCTGATATGGTTCCTCATATTTCTAGATGTGCTCATTTTTGGTATCAACAAAAATGGTACTCCTAGATATCCCATTACTAGCATCCTTTGGAAAAAATCACAGGCAGAATGTATAATATCAAAAGCTCTTGGCACCAAATCCTTGACAGACATTTAAACCTTGTTATTTGTAGCTGCAGGGCTACACTGCTTATACGTCCTAACTATTGTCCCTAGAGAAGAAACTAGAATTTCAGCATTTGTTTGCCTTAACACAATTATGTGCAATCTATCTTACAAAGAATGATATATTAGGGTTAGAAATAATCTATTCATATCAGATGATTGTCATGAACAATGCGAAATACTGGCTCAAGTTCCCTTACCATGTTCTAAATGGCAATTGAATGTCATGGATAAAAACAATGGCTGTGGACAAGATACAACTTAGCAAAAGAACACATTAATTGTAGGGTGCCTTTTATTTAATTACCACTGAAACAATACACCGATATTCTAAAGAATCATGTATAATACATACAAAATTTAACCAAAAATAATCACTGACACTTGAAGATTATGCATGTACCTTCTGCTGATCCAATATCACATTTAATATTCTTTTGGGTACATAAATTCTTTTCTTTATTGTTTTCCCAAGCAAATATTTAGAGAGCTTTTCATCAAGTGATGCCAATTTGAAGGCCTCATCCTCGGAACAATTTTCATCAACTAATATTGTACCCCTGGTCTTCCCATTTATCTGGACAGGCAGCACAATGCTTGTATCTTTCAAGTACTCACTTTTGGCCTGTATTAGAAAGTAACACAAGAATCAATATCATGATAGAGTGATCCAGATTCCAGAGAACCAATATACTGATAGTCACGTGTCGATCATGGTGACTAGTCTAGCTCAACGAGCAGTTACGCAACAAACTTTCAACAAACAATTTGTCAATTATCTACCCATGAAATGTCAGTTTCATAGCTCAACTGGAGATATCCTATTAAAACTACCATGTTTCAAACTCAACCAGTCCACTTCCAGGGGAGGAATTTACACACAATTTAATCATCAATATAATCCCCGCTAGCAGCATGCTGATTCTGCTAGCAAAACTGTAACTAAGCACCAGAGGAAAAGCATTCAAGCAATCAGAAGTTCTAGTTCACACAGATAAAGGATGGCTGTGGTGTGATATGGCTGCAACCTGTCCAACTGTCTTTTTTGGGTGACTGTGAACAGTTGTGTAGAACTATTTTGATCTTTTTTTTTATGTTCCAACATGTAATATATAATATACATGGAACAGAAATCAAGCATTAGGTCCAATATGCGTATATAATATATACGGAACAGAAATCAAGCATTAGGTAATTCATAGCAAACCAAAATGACCAACAAGAATTTGTATCAAACCAAAATGACTGACAGGAAAAATACCTCTGGAAAAGGTTCATATGCCAATGAACTTGAATGTCCCAATCGAAACCAAAGCTCCTCCGCCATGTGAGGTGCAAAAGGTGAAAGCAACAAAACAAATGCCTCGATAATTGGTTTTGGATGACTGTCCCACTAAAATCATACAGAAAGGGAGACTACTGTCAGACACTTGCATCAATCATCAAAAAACAATTGCATGAAGTACACTTTAGATGTATCAAATTGTCAGAATCATTTGGTCGTTTTTATGGAAGAAGCCAAGATGAACAGCTATCAATATCTATCTTGTAGGCAACAATACCCAAGCAAATGGAATGACATATTATTAAGGAAGAAAAACAATATCCAAGGTAAACAAATATAACCTTTTGCAAAACAAAGTCATGGTCAAGTTTAAAATAACTCTCCTGTAATCAAAAGAACATCCAGAAACATGAAGTACCTTGTATGCTGCATTGATAAATTCCATCATTGCTGAGATTCCTGTGTTGAATCTTGTCTCTTGAATCTCTTCTGAGACCTTTTGACATAGGATGAAAAATAAAGAGTTATGCATTCCAAACATAATGAAAGATCATCACACAGCCAAATGAAATAAGAGATCTGGCAACAAATTAAAGGGATATTTGCAAAATAACCCCCTTATACTCCTTATAATGAACAGTTAACTGATGGCAGGATGCAATTGATGAAGAATCTTAATTTTGCAATGGTTTTGCTACAATTCCTTATGGAAAAGGACTCTGCATGCAATTTAATACAATGTACAGGGATTGCAAGGAAAAGACCCAAAAAAGTTCTCACAGTAGAAATGAGGATACAGTTAACAACTAACCTAAGTGGAAAGGACATAATGTCAAAATGCTACAAAACGTGCCACGTCTTGGGTTTTCAAGAAAAAATCCAACAGAAGATAATAATACAACCATTTCCACATTGGATGCCAACTAGAAAATCTCAGCTGGAAGGGAAAAAAAAAAAACTGCTGCTCTACACAGCAGTTCCAGAAGATCAAGGGATGCTTGGGAACATTAGAAGCAACAGCAAACCATTGAAATTCACTGTCCTAAAACAGAGTAGTGATTCGATTTATATGGTTCAGGACATAATGGACCAGAATATTAGGATTTACCAGATTTAACATGAAGTCTAGGAATCTGACCTTGTCAATGCACTTATGAAGAGTGCGGAGCTGCTCCAAAGTAGGTTCACTGTCACCAGCAACAGTACCTTTCCCAAATGATCCATCAGGTGAAGGAGCTCCAACAATAAGCCTCCAGGTCCTTCCCAGGAATCTGTGTACACCTTCTATCCCACCAGTACTCCATGTTTTTGAATCCCTGAAATGGATAGCAGATATCGTGGAATTTCAGAGTATTTGAATAAAGATTGGAAAACTAAAATGAAAGTGTTACCTCAATGGTCCCATAAACATCTCATACAAACGAAGAGAATCTGCACCATATTCAGAAACAACATCGTCTGGATTGATGACATTTCCTCTACTTTTACTCATTTTATAGGCTCGGGCAATTAAATGAATGCTTGGGTTGTCCTTCAACACATAAAAATCTCCAGATTTTGTGACCTACATAAGCATTTATATATATTAATAGCCAGTTAGGGACTATTTACTTGCTGATGTGAAAAATGACAACCTTCAGATATACAAACTTGAACTTCATTTAATTGAGGAGAAAATAATATCACGATAGCACACCTTCTCTACAGGTATCCTCTCTTGAGTATACTCACTCATGTCAGAAATAGAGTCAGCAGAAACTAATTGACCTTCTTTGTCTCTGCATGCCGTATACTCAACCTGTTATTAGAGTCATTAGAAATTTATCATGATTGATGTAATAATTTACCATGGGCAAGTCCACTTACTTCTCCAAGTATTAATCCTTGATTTATTAGACACTGGAAAGGTTCCTTGGTGGAAACAATACCTATATCATAAAGGACCTGAGGATTGAGAGCCTTTAGGTTGATCCCAAAGATAAAATAAGCAGAAACCTGACACCTTGTTAACCACAAAATTGCAGAAAGTTCGAAGTTTTAAGACTACGAAAAGGAAAATTTGAAAGAGATTGTGAATAGCAATGATTAAATTGTCTGAATTAAACAAAAGAAGAGGGTGACATTAAATGGTTTATCATGCCAAACACAGGTAAAAAACTATAAAGGACAACTGCAGACAGAAAATATTGTGATGGTGTTGTAGCTAGGAAAAAGGGACAGACTGAATCAATTTGAACCAACTGTTTCAGTGTTTCTTTGGATTAGTAATATAAGTATATGCAATCCGAGAAAAACCTTGTGCCAAAACCTTGCATAAAGCAAATGGAGAACAGAATGCTCAGCACCACCGACATAAATGTCAACAGGGCCCCAGTACCTGAAAGAATCTAAGTCCAGGAAAGTTCAGCAACATAAAATTGAATATACAAGTTTACAAATGGGACTACTAGTGTTGCATGCCTTTCTTTAGCCTTGTCAACAAGAGCTGTGGAATTTTTTGGATCCATAAATCTCAAATAATACCTGCATGTACAGAGACAACAAAAATCAAGTAATTCAATCCATTTACCTGGTATGCTGTATTTTTCAAACATATGACTTGCTTGTCATAGATGACAACATAAGATACACAACACTTTAACAAACGAATTACCGAGCATTAGTGAGCTTATAAATAAATTACCGAAAGTGAGAGAATAACAATCTGAACTGATACTGTATTATTAACACAAACTCCAATTCATAAACAACTAAAGATCTAATGCCCAGATGAACATGTCGTTCGAACAATTGCACCTACAAACTTTTTTTCGAACATTAAAACCAGTTTTGAGACTTTCAATGTTGTAGACCAGTTTTGAAACTTTCAATGTTTAAGGTTTAGTATTTTTACATTAGTTTTCAACCCTAGCAGCAATAGATGCTTCTTTGAGGACAGCCAGCATCCTCTTGAAAGAGGAAATTACTTATATTTCAAATAAGAAAAAATCTTGAAATTGCATCTGTATTGCTGTAGAAGAATCTTATTACCAGCAGGACCCAGCCCATTGCGGCATTGTACTTGTTTCTCGTGTTGCACGTTTCCCTGAGATAGGGTCGATTGTGTTGACCTGAAAATTGAAGTTTGTATGAGATGTGCCATATCTTATCACATAATAATATGTAATACTGTGTCACCAATAATGACTCATAAAATAGCCCAAGTCAAGGCCAACCATGAGTTAAATGAACCATGTCAACAGATTCATCTGAAATGTTAGTGTGCATTATCATTTATTGAACTCACCCAAGATTTTGCTTTTGCCAATGGAGGTTCTCCTGTCCCAGTAGGAGTGAAGTCATCCAGTTCAGGAAGAGTAAGTGGCAGTGCACTTTCCGGAAGAGGGGCAGTTTCACCAGTTTCATCTATGTAAATCACTGGAAATGGCTCGCCCCAATATCTTTGTCGAGCAAAAAGCCAATCCCTCAACTTGTAATTGACCTAGACAAACACAATGGCTTCAGCAAAGAACATTCTGTGTACACAACAATGAAGTGAACGGATGAAACTAAAAATTAGTACCTTTTTCCTACCATTACCAGTTCTCTCAAGCCAATCTATGACTTCTGTGGCTGCTTCATCACATGTCATGCCATTGATATTCAAACCCACTGACATATTTGATGAGTTTATTAAGATACCGTCATCAGAATATGGTCTATCAAGATTACAACTTGCACCCACAGGCTCCACAACCCTAATTACTGGAATGTCATATTTTAAAGCAAACTTATAATCACGAGAATCATGTGCTGGGACAGCCATAATTGCTCCAGTACCATAACTGCATGTGAAGAAGATAGTAAAGTTATATGTGCTGCAGTAGTTAGGGAAGTAAATGATAGTGACGATATAGTTTGGATACATAACCAGTTAAACAGATTTACCAACAAGACATGTATGGATCACTTTGTCTACTCTAAGATCAATAACTTGATGATCCACCAACATTTCAATCAAAAGAACAAAAACTATCACTAAACTTGTCACACAAGCCTATATGCAATTGATGGACGAAATTCCAAACACCCTGACCTTGTCTTAAGTTGTACAGGCATATGATTGGCACTAACTAGCACTTCCAAAAAGAGCTGATTCCTAGTTGATGGTTCTACTAGTTGGGGTATGAAAGTTCAGGCTATGGTGGTAAATAAGGATTAAAGACATTTTATAAATTATGGTTCACAAAAGATTATCAAAATCATAGGTTTAGCAAATTTAATAATCAAGTCAAAACAAATTGGTTGGGTATAAGAGAAATCATATCAAGTCAAAATAACTATACTCATGATGTACAGTATTTCTAGCTAATAGCAATTCACACATACAGATGCTAATGGAATCAGCTCAAAGGTGAGTTTTTAAAAAAAATGAAAATTAAAGTGATAAGAAAATCCAGAAACCTTCCCAAGACATAATCTGCTACCCATATGGGAATGGCTTCTTCAGTGGCTGGGTTCTTAGCATACAAACCACTAAATACTCCAGTCGTTTCCTTCTGGAGATCAGTTCTCTCAAGTTCACTTTTTCTTGCTGCAAGTTCCCTGTATTCCTCCACCTGCATTTGTCAATTCTTCAATTTATGTTTGCTAGAATTAAAATAACATAACAGATTGGGAAGGAGATGGAACTGAAATTATTACAGATTGCTGTTGGTCCCTTGACACTAATGATGACAGCAAGAAATGCTCAGGTGCAACCACAAGATATCTGCCCAGCAAACACACATTCTATAATGTCAAAATGATTAAGCCTTGCAACATGGAAAGTCACCGATATTCCTAAACAAAGAAAGAAATATATAAATCTTGTCTTCACCAAGGAACATATTATACGTTGCACCAAAGATGGTGTCTGGTCTAGTTGTATAGACAGACAGCTTTAGACCTTGTTCCTTTCCATCAAAACCAAGTACTGCAAACTCCAACTCAGCACCTTCAGACCGCCCTATCCAATTCCGCTGCATTTCTTTAATACTTTCTGGCCAGGCAAGGTCATTCAAATCTTCAAGGAGACGATCGGCATAAGCAGTAATCTTCAACATCCATTGGCGCATAGGCTGCTCAATCCAGAAAGTTTTGCAATATAATGATCTGAATTTTTAAGAACTTCTTGAGAAAATTAAAAAAGGAGACAAAAGCATGTCCCACAAACCAGATCTCTGAGAACAAATAACAACTTTACAGTGGACATTATGAACTATAATTGCATGCATACCTTCCTTATAACAGGAAAGCCCCCACGTTCACTAACCCCATTCACGACCTCTTCATTTGCCAGAACTGTCCCAAGAGCAGGGCACCAATTAACAGGTACTTCAGCCTAACTATTGAAAAGGGAACAATCAGGAGTGGCGGAATTGATTTATAAGGGAAAAAGTAACAAAAAGGTAAAGGAAATGAAACACTATATTTAATGACAATGGCATCTAAAACTTCTGACTGAACAGCAACAGGAAAAGCACCAGTTGATAATAAAAAGATACTAGGGGTAAAAAAAGAAGTATTTTGCAGTTGCAGGAAAAATACAGGTTTGAAGACCTGATATGCAAGTCCTTTCTTCAACAGTTGAAGAAATATCCATTGAGTCCATTTGTAGTACTCTGGCTCCGTGGTAGAAATCTCCCGATCCCAGTCATATGAGAAGCCTAATGATTTAAGCTGCAAGAAATTAAACAATCCAAAAACAAAAAAAGACTAGATCATCAGAATGACTGTTATTTTATCAGATAGGCTGCAAAAGGATTCCCATCAAAGTCTCGATATATGCAGCTTTCTCCTATCAAAAGGAGAGGTTTGTCTTATAACTCAAACCAACATAACGATGATGCTCCCTTAATGATGCAGCAAGAGAGCCATATCCTCGGAATTACAATTTATTAGACAAAAATTGAGAGGTTGTTCAGAGTAAGTCACATACAATCCGATTGCTATCAACCATTTGCAAAACAATGGGATCCAGGGTGTATCAAAAGTTGTCCATGGCCAAAAATTGCTGAAAAGTATTAGTATAAGGTTTTGAATTGAAGCCTAAAGCAAAAAACAAACAAGAAATTTGTCTACCAACTTGTCATGATGGTCCATCAATCCCTCTCTTAGGTAAGACTGAAAGTCAACAGTTACAACAAAATCATCTTGTGGGTGGGTCTAGAATTTGAGAAAATCACATATTTTTACATCTACCATCAAGGAGAAAAAAGAGAGAAGAATGGCAAATGAGGCATTAAGCATATTATACTTCAATTTACCAAAGAAAATTTTAGAAATCACATTAGTTTACATAGGTCACAATTCTGGAGCCAGATGTATATTATTAATTGGTATAATAAACATTAACCAAGGTCGCTTGGCCAAGATGAAGTTTAACATACCTGTGATCTAAACCGGTCAATATTTCTCATTGTTGTAACCTTCGGATGGGTTCCTGTCTGAGTTTAAGAAAGCTATTAAGAAAAATCTTAAATAGTTTACAGTCTTCAGATATCAAAAGAAAATGCTAAACAAACCTCAATAGCGTATTGTTCAGAAGGGAGACCAAATGCATCCCAACCCATTGGGTGCAGAACATTAAATCCTTTCATCCGCTTGAACCTTGACAGGATGTCAGTGGCAGTATATCCAAGGGGGTGACCAACGTGCAATCCAGCTCCACTGGACCATTCATATGTCAACAAATTGACATCATCAAACTTCCCACATTTGTGAGGTTCTCAAATGCATAGAATAATGTGGTAGGCTATTTCTTAACTGAACACGCCAATCAATGACCATAAGCCGAATCAAGTTCGTAGAAATGTCTCTAATTCAAGCAAGGCAAGGTGGTCTGATTTCAAGAGATTAATTCAGGGGAAGTTCAAAACCACAAAGACTCAAACTTGCTTGCCTTTTCCCATTCCAACAACAGAAAAACCAACCAAAGAAGCAATATTTACGACGAATTCATGAAAAGAAAGGAATTGTCACGGCACCTAGGGTAGGGAAACATGTCGAGGATGTAGCACTTGGGCTTGGAAGTGTCGAGGTTCTCGTCAGGGGTGCGGAACGCGAGGCTGTCCTCCCAGTACTTCTGCCATCGCGGCTCGATTTCATCGAAGGGGTACGCCCTCCTCTGCTGCAGCTTGGCGCTGCCTTCATTACCCCCGCTGCTGCAGCAGCAGACCCGAGTAGCGGCTCGCCGGGGTGGGAAGCGAAGAACGGGAAGAGGGAGGGAATAGGGGAGCAGTGGTGGAGTAGACAGCAGCAGGGGATGGCGCCCCTGCTGCGGTGGACCTGGATGACAATGGATTAGGAGCATCCTGGAAGGAGGAGGGAAGAGAGCGTCCGGGGCGTGTGGCTAAGGATAGGTTAAAGAAGAAACAACCAGAGAGAAGCCGGGCAGGTGCCATGGGGGAATGGGGCGGCGGAATGAGGGCTGGAGACATCTTGCCCGTCGGGGGTCGGGAACAAGGAGCCCAAAGGCAACGGCCGGGGGGGGGGGAGGGGGCAGATGAGCGGTGCGTGGGCGTGTTACGAAGAACGAAGCAGTGAGGTCCAATGACAAGAAAGCCGGAAAATTGGAATAAAGGAATAGTTTGGCGGCCCCCCCCCTCCCCCCGAAGGCCAATAAGTGACAGAGTGAAAGAGGGAAAATGGGAGCAAAACGACATATGGCCCGTAAAAGGTGAAAACTTTATGTTAGGACTTTAAAATAAAGGTGCACATTAGATATGTCTCTTTACATAGGACAAGGTGGTCCTTAAGAAACTAGGATTGACAAAAATTTTATCAGAAATATATATATATATCATTAGAATCAATAATATTTAGAGAATATATATTGTTTAACGTTATTCGAAATAAAGTAAAAATATAAAAATACTCATGACTTTAGAGAAAGTTTTGATGGTTATGTCATTGTTTAAAAAAACTCTTTCATTTGGTTTAAAGGTTTATTTGATATTAATTTTTAATCCAATATAAAAAATAATTATTTTGCTCTTAATTTGGTTTAATTCCATTTTAATCCGATCTCAAATTAAATTTAAACTTGATGTGTAAAATAATAAATTTACCATGATTTACTTTAAACATTGTTTTAACTCAATTTTAACTAAAACAAAACCTCAATTTAGGTCATATCTAAGTTTGGACATAAAACAAATTTGATTTTGATTTTTACTCATATTCAACATTATGTTAATGTATATCCGATGAGAAGTATTATTGATTATAACAATAAATTTACATTCAAATATTTTAATATATCGAGTAATCTAATAAAAATGAATATTTTTTAAGTTTTAAGGAGAAATATGTAATTTAGAAAAAAATTAAAATAATTATATATAATTTTTAAAGTCTCAAATATATATATATAATTAGTAATATTATGATGAGTTATATATAATTTTTTGAGTTTGAAAAAAATATACAATTCAATAAGATTTTAAGGAGTTATATGTAATTGACACTAATAATTTTATGTGATTCTATTATTATTATGATTTAAATTATTTTTTAATTGAATTAATTGTTATTTTACATGTTTATATCACAAATATGGATCCCTTTCCATTCTTCCAAAATAATTAAAATTATTGCGCATGTGTTTTTTTTTCTCTCTATTATGCTTGAAATTATTATAAAAATCAATAATATTCATGCTTCAATGTGCTATTGTTTAGATCCACCACATGTCTGCTTGGGCATACATTATTACCAACGAGAATCCAGGGAAGTGTACAAAACCTCCTCAAATACCAGACTCAAATTTACCCAAATATCCCTGTTCCATCCAAAAATTCCTCAAATTACTTCGGATCCATTTGCTCCTTTACAAGGTTAAACTCGACAACACAGCTTCGATGGCGACATTGCCCGAGCGAACGCTAAACAGTGACAGCAATCCTGGTGAATCCTTATCATGTTCCGCGAGACAACACACTGCATTTCCACCTACTATAAAACTCGGTCCTCTTCTGGCACTCAAGCTTCAGAGTTTATTAATGGCGTCGGAGATGGAGCCGAGCAGCGAAACACTACGCGACGGCAACGCCGTCGCGGCGCTGGCGCTGGCGACGGCTGGCGTGGGGCACATGTTCGGGGTCGTGGGGATTCCGGTGACGGCTCTGGCGACGCGGGCGGTGGCGCACGGGATCCGGTTTCTGGCTTTCCACAACGAGCAGTCGGCGGGATATGCCGCCTCCGCCTACGGGTACCTCTCCACCAGCCCCGGCGTCCTCCTCACCGTCTCTGGCCCCGGCTGCGTCCATGGCCTCGCCGGCCTCTCCAACGCCCAGGCCAACGGCTGGCCCTTGCTTATGATCTCCGGTTCTTGCGATCAAAGGGACTTCGGAAAGGGAGATTTTCAGGTTTTAATTGAGTGATTGTCTCATTGTTTGGGGATTGTTCGTTATTTAGATCCGGAATTTAGTTGAATTTTCATCAAATCGATGGATTTCGCAGGAGCTGGACCAGTTGGCCGCGGTGAAGCCCTTCGTGAAGTTCTCGGCCAAAGCCACGGACATCACCCAAATCCCACGCCTCGTCTTCGAGACACTTCACCATTCGATCTCAGGGAGGCCCGGCGGCTGCTACCTGGACCTCCCATCTGACGTCCTGCATCAAACAATCCCGGAATCGCAGCTCACCACTCTTCTTTCCGTGGTGGAAAACCCCAGATTCAAAGAAATTCCGGTCAGAAAGCATCTTGACATTGAGAAAGCCGTCTCCTTGATTCGTAATGCGGAGAGGCCTCTCATCGTCTTTGGTAAAGGTGCCGCCTTTTCTCGCGCGGAGGACTCAATCAAGAAACTGGTTGATACTACAGGAATACCATTTCTACCGACTCCAATGGGGAAGGGATTGGTGCCAGATACGCACGAGCTAGCAGCCACAGCTGCTCGTTCACTCGCGATAGGGAAATGCGATGTCGCGCTCATCATTGGCGCACGACTCAACTGGCTGCTGCACTTTGGCGAGCCACCAAGATGGTCCAAAGATGTGAAATTTATACTGGTGGACGTCTTTGAGGAGGAGATTGAACTTCGAAAGCCATATTTAGGTTTGATTGGTGATGCTAAAAGAGTGGTGGATTTGATCAACAAGGAGATCAAGGATGATCCTTTTTGTTTGGGGACGTCGCATCCATGGGTGGAGGCAATTTCAAAGAAGGCTAAAGAGAATGTGGCAAAGATGGAGGCTCAATTGGCAAAGGATGTTGTGCCATTCAATTTCTTTACGCCGATGAGAATTATAAGGGATGCTATACTGGCGCAGGGAAGTCCAGCTCCAATTTTAGTGTCAGAAGGTGCAAACACAATGGATGTGGGCAGGGCTGTACTAGTTCAGAATGAGCCAAGAACGAGGTTAGATGCAGGGACATGGGGAACAATGGGGGTTGGGTTGGGTTACTGTATTGCAGCTGCAATGGCATCGCCTGAGAGGTTAGTTGTTGCAGTTGAAGGGGATTCTGGATTTGGCTTCAGTGCCATTGAAGTTGAGGTAAGATTTATATCCAACTTAACATGCTATGGGGTTATTCATGCCCTCGCTGGTGATATTCACTTACAACATCTACATTTTCACAAGCAGTTGGACTTAAAAAAATCCCTGAAACTGAACTATTCACTATCCTATTGGTTATGCATATATGAACATCTTAATATGATTTGGCTTTTATGCTGCTCATTAGTCCTCTGTTCATTGTGGACTGTAGTGTCAATACTGAATTCTCAGGTAAGAATTATTTAATTCAGCTCAAAAAGAAATGTGGAATACATTCTTTCATTTGTTTCCCTTCCACATGCCATTTCCTTGACATGTAATTTCTGGAAGTCTGGAGTACAGGAAAGATTATGGGGAAGGATCAGTATGGTATAATATGTTATGGCACTGATGTCATCAATGAAGGAGAATAGGATTGCAACATTAATATCTATCGTATGATTAAATATTTATTATTCTGCAAAAAATTCTTTAGTTATGGGATTTTTAGTTGGTATTCAAGGCATATAGTGGCTCATAGTTAACAATCATAAGTTGCTTTGCTGGATTTCTTTTTTTTTCTGTTTGTGTGTGTGTATGTGTGTGTGTGTGTGTGTGTGTGTGTGTGTGTGTGTGACTGGACAGATTTCTGAGACATACACTTGCTTGTATTTGCTCGATAATGTGGTTGTGTTATGTGAATGGTAACACATAACTTTTTCTGTTGGTATTAGGGATTGATCTGAAAAGGTATCGGATATGCCATTAAAGTATCCTCAGCATATATTTAGTCAGCCACCCTTGAAGTTTTTTATTATGAGAGGTGGGCTGTGTTATGATTTTAGATATGCCATTTTGTTCAAAATTCTGGGTCCTTAGATCTAAATGAACTTGGTCTAGGTTTTTTAGGATCCATGTTCTTCTCATATAACTTGGCACATTTAACTCAAAATATAGATTTGTGCTGTATGATGCAAATGGTACTGCATCATTGCTGCATTCATATACATTGCAATGGTTATGAAGTTATGAAAGCTAGAGCATGTTTTCTTGTCAAAATATTGTACAAAATATAGTACATGTTTTTCAGTGAATTGTGACACGTATTTAGATTTCTGAATATGATTTTCAACAATGCCTCATCTTTTGTGATCATTGAGAGGATTTGGAAGACGAGATCATGTTAATCAAAATGTTATATGTGATTCATTATTCACGAAAATTTGGTCAACTACCCAATTTGTTGTGCATTCATTCTGTTACTTCCCAAAGCAATTATCCAAAAAATTGCCTTCATAATATGAGCAGCGATTTTACAAACTCGGTATTTAACCAAATATTGTTTGGAAGCTAATTGATCTTTATCACTGTTTGTCCATTTAATGTTCTTGTCTTTTAAAGCTTATTCCTAGCCATCTCTGGAGAGACAACATCAGTCAACACTCTCTTGTTTTACTTTTCACAGACATTGGTGAGATACCAGTTACCAGTTGTTGTAATTGTTTTCAATAATGGTGGAGTTTATGGCGGTGATAGAAGAAACACTGATGAAATAACTGGCCCATACAAAGATGATCCTGCACCAACTTCATTTGTCCCAAAGGCAGCTTACCATATTCTGATCGAAGCTTTTGGTGGTAAAGGCTATGTCGCTGGAACTCCTCAAGAGCTAAACTCTGCGCTTGCTGAATCATTTGCCTCACGGAAACCAGCTGTAATAAATGTCATCATTGATCCATTCGCCGGGTCAGAGAGCGGTAGATTGCAGCACAAAAACTAAACTTTCCTCGGGTGATGTTCATGCAATCTCACAGAATAAATTGCATACTTTACAGAAGCATTGACATAGCTCTTGTTTTTATGATCCTGTTTTTCAATGGCAAGATTATGTCCAGATATATGTTAATAAACGTGTTGTTTTCCAAAGGTTTGTGGATTGGGAGGAGGTGGAGTATCAGAATTATTTCTGTACGATGGCTGTACTATTTATTTTGTTGAGTAAATATTTGTAGGAGAAAAATTGAAGAGTGATGGTTGAAATAGTTTTAGTTGAACTTTAAGATTCCGTTTGATAATAAATCAAAATCATGATCATCTTATTTATAGCCTGACTAGTATTTAAATATTTAGTTTATTTTTTGTATTTTAGTTTTAATTTTAAAGTTGATCTGTTACTAAATGGATCTTATTTTTTTAATTTGGTTTATAATAATTTTGGCATCGAAGATTCAAAATCACAGGAACTATCATTTCAGATGCCATTTTATGGAAATCCCTAAATTTTTTGAGTATTGAAAACCTTAACACTCTGTTTGTTTTGAGATCAGGATCAGCTCATTTCAGAATTATTTTTTTCTTATAAAATTAATATTTTTATTTTATACTATTATTAAATTAAATTATTATAAAAAATTAAATAGTTTTTTGAACTTTAAATTATTAAAATCTTAATTTTGATAAAAAAAAAATTAATTTATAAAAATAATTCACTAAAAATCTTGACCTTTGACTCCCAACCAGGCCCCTAAAAATTTGGATATTTAAAAGATTTAAAATTTGTATTTTTTTTTGCCTTTTTAGCTGCTGAAGACCAGGGGAAAAACTCCAGGTGGCCACTTTTCCAGAGTATTTCAAATAAATCCTACACTTTTTGCTACTTTATAAAACATTTTATTCTTATTTGATTTTTGTGGGGCAAAAAACAAATCCTAAATGGGGGCAGCCAAATTTAATTAACAGAAATTACAAGGGGGATTTTTTGACAATTAGTGGGAGCAGCAGCGACAGCTGCCCCTACACTTCCTCGCTTGGATCCGTCACCGCCGCAAACCCGTGTTTTGTCTTCCGCTTCGTTCCGACCCCGAAACCCTAGCCAGGGTTTTCGACCGCAAGACACTGAGGGAGAGAGCTAGAGATGTTGAAAGGAGGGAAGAAAGAGTATCTCTCTCGAGCTCTCGAGTCCCATGTTCGTAGTATCCAAGAAACTTTGCAGGTAATTCCTTTAACATCCAAATTTCTTCTTTTGGGTGTATTTTTGACCTTTTTTCTGCTATTTTGATCTTGGTTGTCGGCTGTAGATGCTCGAAAGGCCTGCTGATTCTTCTCTTGAGAAGGTGGATTGGGCTGAAGTCATCAAACTTGGTGATCGGGTCGCGAAACAAGCAACTGTCGGTGTGTTCTTGCTCCTTTTTGGCCAAATTAACTTACTTATTTTAGTGAAATATTGGGAATTTTTTTTATCTCCTTTTAATATACGATTGCATCTCGTATCAAGTTAGTAACTTGTGAGGATCATGTTCAGCTACTTGTTTTATTGCTGCTTCAAGAAGAAAAAAAATGAAAAAATAATATTTTTTTTTTGTGCATTTGAGGACCATTTGTGCCAGAATGATCTGATTTCACATATGAATGTCCTTAGCTATCTCTTTAGCATTGCTGTTTGATTTATGGGGGCAAGGGAGGCCAGCTGCATATTTAGGCTTTTGCTAAATTAATTTCCTGCACTATTTATCAAATTGCATTATAACAATTATGCTAGGTTGGCATGTTAATATTGTCGCATAAAGTCAATTTGGCTTAGAACGTACAAAGTTTCAGAACTTCATCAGATTTATGGAAATTTGATTTAGAAGACAGAAGCATGTTTTGAAGGTGATAGCAGTTTAAGAAACATTGCAGAAATCTACCATATCTTCTGTGGAACTCTCAATTCTTCTTATGTAAGCCCATTTTGTAGGGAGAAGGGAAAAAAATGAAATAGCATGACTTCAGTATCATTTTTGCTATTTGTTCTGAGGCCTTATACTGCAAATATACAGGGGACAGTGCTAACTTTGCATTTCATTGTTGCAGTTGAACCACTGGGAATATTCTAGAATTGTTATTGTATAACTCAAATATCATGATATCCTTCATAACCATTTACACTGGGTAGTATGGAAGTAGTAGTACTAGGAAAAAAAAGGAAAATTGTCACTTTCTGTAGGAATGCATAGAAACCTCAAAGTTTATTGATGTCTGTACTATTTTCTTAATGAGAAGAGTGGCTTGGTCTGTTTGTTGTTGCTATTCAGCTGGAATGCTCTGGAGTGGAGAAACAAAGAATGTGAAGGACCTGGAATCAAACATGGAAGCATACTGCAATACCCTCCACGGGTTCCTCTTGATTTGCCATAGCAGTACAGGAGGTGCTGGGCCTACCCTTCATGCAAGTATACTTGTTTCAGCAAAGCAAGTTGTTGATTGCAGCATTTCATTGCTCAGGGAAGCTGTTGCATCATGTGGTGTGTATCTTCTCGCCTTTTTTTTTTTTGTTTTTTCTGTTAACTGGATTTCATCCTGACATGTTAGTTCTTAAAATCAATATTTTTCTTTGTAGTTTCACTTTTTTTTTCACAAGTATTTGAGAGCAAAAAATGGCTAATGCTAGTATTACTCTTGACTGAACTACAATAATTCAACTTTCAAAGATCTTGATTACTCAGGATACAAGGAAACCCCTAAGAGCAATGTTAACTGAGGAAATTCTTAGAAGGTTGCTTCTTACCTAGAATTGCTTTGGGTTAAGCTGACGTTAGTAGTAACTGAAAACATCTCCAAGAAAGACCCTTGGTTGCCTGCTAGAAGAAGAATGTTCACTCATTTTGGACTCCAGAACCACCAATGAACATCACCTTCCACCTGGAAAAGAAGGTACTGATGTTTTTCATAATGGTTATTGGCTGCCCTCAACAGGCTCTCTGATGAACTCCTGCTCCTTTCTCAACATTGATTTGGTGATTTGGAATCTATAATTTTTTTTTTCAGAATCTATGATTCACCACATTACCTCCTCACTCATAGGACTTGATACAACCTTTTCTCCAAGCTTACCTGCTAAATAGCTCAGAATGCTTCATTATTGAGCTGATGTGATGCAGCTATACTCCCTGGCGCTGGGATCCACTTGATCTTGTTAAAAAATAGTTGCATTGTTTGACACATGGATGTTACATTTCTATAGAACAAGGACCAGCACCTCAACTAGACTCCGGATTATTTCTGTAGAACTAATGCTTAATACTCTCCTTGTTTTGTGTAGACTCTCACAACTCCAACAAAAAACTATCAATCCCGCAGCTCTCTGGATCAGTTTGGGAAGCGTGCAATGCACTCAAAAAGAACCCCACCACAAACTGCACTGCCATCGGGAGGGCAATAACCCAGGTAGCGGTCTCCTTGAAAGATGTCCTCCGGGAAATGAAAGAACTCAAGCCTGCTCCCTCAACTGACACAGGCAATGGAGTCGATGATCATGCTAATGAGGATGGTGGCTCAAGTGAGGATGACCTTGGTGACGATCTTTCACTTGAAGAAATGAACATTGCGCAATTAGCCACCGATGTAGTATCCAATGCACTTGTTGTCATAAAAGGACTAATCCGCTTCATCACCAGCTTGCTCAAGAGATCAAACCGTGAAACCATGGAAAAAGATTATGTTGAATCCTTGGAGAGACTGTTGAGCTTTTGCCAGGAGATGGGATCCCAGGTAAATGAGCTCGGAGCCTCTGTTTACCCTCCTCAAGAGATATCCCAAATGAAGTTAATTTCAAGGAAGATACAAAGTGTAATTGATGATGCTCGCAAAGAAGTTTGTGTAATTGGTAGCCCGCCAGAAGTATTGTTGGGGATTTTTGGAGAAGCAGAGAACTCCTTGGAGAAACTAGAATGTGGATTGAGTTGTTTGAAAGGTGATGGATTAGCTCCAGAAATAGAGAGGCTGGCTGTATAAATTTTTAATAGCAGTTAGACATCGTTTGGTTTAAAATCAAGGTCAAGCTTAAGTTCAATATCAAGAATAAAGTATAAAAAGATAGTTTGATCAAATTTTTAGTATTTAAATATTATTTTGGTTAGTAAATGATTTTAATTTTTTTAAAATTTTTATATCATTGCGTGTATTATTTGTTAAAATTTGAATGAATAAATATAAAAATAGTATGGTAATTTATTTTTTAAAATAATATAAGAATAGTTTAATTATTTTTTTAGTGTTTGGATGATGGGTTGGTCAAGACAGGATGATTTTAATTTTGATCCCAAATCAAACGCACTCTTAATGTTATGATACCTTGATGTTTTATTTGTGCGGAAAGCATTCATGTTGTATTTTTCCTTTCTTTTGCTTTTCATTTATGGACTATTTTGCCAGCGTTTTCTTCTAAATTTGAGGATTAATTTTAACCCAGCAACAAGAATAAATTTAACTCATTTCTGTTTTTTGAGGTATTTAAACTTATGTTTTAAATTGGTATTACATTTATTTGAGTCTTTAGTAAAAAATTGCTTGTATTATTATGAATTTACAAGAAATTAATTTCATTATCATTATTAGCGAAAAAATCTAAATTGTAGTAAAATTTTAATAACTCTTGATTTTCAATCTTATTATCAAATTTAAGTTAAAAATTTAATATATTCAATTTCTCTTCTCTTTCTTTAGAGCACAAGAATTTTGAGCACTATTTTTCTCTAATTTTATTGACAATAAATATAAAAATAATATTTGTATGTTTAGAATTTTCATGACATAGGAGAAAAAAAAACAGTGAAATCAGTTGTAAAATAATTTTTCACTCTTATATTTAAAATAAATATATAATGAGTTTTTTATATCAAATATTTAAAATTGAATAAAAAATAGAATATAGACGTCGTTAAAACCTCGATCAATATTTTAACCCTAAAACCCTACCGTCGAAAGCCCTGAAAACCCTCTCCAACGTCTTCTCCTTCCTCTCAGAAACCGCCACTCCCTCCCTGCGAGAATCCCAATCTGATCCGCTGGAATCCGACACTGGCGGAGAAGTAGGCGATGAAGAGGAGGCGTAGTGCGGGTTCTGCCTGTTCATGAAGGGAGGGAGCTGCAAGGAGAGCTTCGTTGTCGTGGGAGAAATGCGCGGAGGAGGCGGAGGAGAAGGGCGACGACGCGGTGGAGAAGTGCTTCCGGGTCACCGCATTGCTCAAGAAGTGCATGGAAGCCCACGCTGATTACTACGAGCCCATCCTCCATGAACGCCGCCGCCGAAGCATGCATCGCCAGCGAGGAGGCCGAGAAGAATCAGCAGCAGCCGCCGGAATCCGCCGCGTCTCCGAATACTTCAAAACCTGAGAACTAGGAATATGTGTTCTTTGGGAGGCATTGGATCATTCTCGGAATAATTTTGATTAATTGGGAATTGTTTTTGTGTAAGTTTAACCCATGGCTTTTTCTTTGGAGCCAAAAACTTGAATTTTGCTACGAGACAGATTTCAGACAAAATGATGTTATGATTACAAAATAAATCAAATTAATTTTTTTGGTTTTCTGATCATTTAGATCTTTATATGCAGAAAATCCGTTGGTTTACGTTTCGTGGAGTTTAAGCATCTAACAGGAGCAGTTCAGATTAAATGGTAAACTTCGCTGAAAAAATATTCTGATATGAAATCAAACGCATGAAAATAGAAAATGCATGGCATGAACTTGACAAAATAGAATTTCCCAAGATACCATCTCTAATGAACCATACCTTCTTAACCAACAATATATAATCGCCTGTTCCATGCTACAGGACAATAAGGTCCTAATGCACAAGAGGCAAGGCCAGGCTTCTCAAAGCAAACTCCAGTTACAACAACAGTTTCAGCATATAAGTCGAAAAGTATTACAGCCTAAACATTGCATATCTGCACACGACAAGCACGGGAGAAGAGCTTTCAGGTTTGGTTTGGAGGCTGCCCTGGCTGAGTCTCCTTGTTTGCATCGTTTTTAGGTACTTCAAGCTGAAGTTCGTCGCCATTAGGATTTTCTGGCAATGGAGGCGGCTGCTGCTGCTCAGAACTCTCACCAGTTTCAAGGTTAAAGTTGATTGGGAATCTTGTGACACGGGGTTTGTCAGCCAAGATATTTCTCTGAACCCTATCAATCAACAGGGTGGGAGGTGGTTCTTCTCTCAGCTGCTCCTCGGTGTACTCATTGTTCACAAAGTATCCAACTCTTACGAACTCCTGCCCCAAATAAGAACAGGTTATAAGCAGCACTGTGACACCTAATATTTCCTCTGTTCGGATCTTTGAAGGATCAGGTGGGTTTCCCTGAAACAAGAAAATGAATTCAGGTTTTACTTGAAGTGTAATGATAATAATACCTGTGGAATGAGAACACAAAATTTTTACCTGGAGGAGAAATCTAAAGGTTCCAACATTGACAGGGCCAACAAGAACACTCTCTAGAATTTGGTCAAAACGTTCATCCTCTGCAGATCCCACATAGATTAGCTTCCACTCCAAATCTGTTTTTGATGACAAAAAAATGGAAATCCATTATTATCAGGTGAAGAACAAATAGTAGAACAACTAACTTATCCAATCTTAACCAAAGAAACCATACTTCAAATGTCTACATTGAACATATGAAACACTTGGCCACAATTTCAGCATCTACGCTAGTGTCTGCAAACAACTTATTTTCACCAGCAAATAACCTATCCCAGTAATGGAAAATTTTAGCATACTCACTTGATGATACATCCAATTAAGGACAATCACCCATTGGCTAAGTTCAGCAAAATCTTAATGCTGCTTATATTTTTCTTCCTTTGTGCGTTAACAAATAGATTTAGCAATAAATAAAATTATAAGGCTAAATTTTATTGCTACAGATGAAGATGGCAAATAGAACCTAAAATATCATTCTGAAAATTAATGTTATCTACTGATAACCTATATTCACAAGCATCATCTATGTTTAAGAAAAAAATCCTCACAACCATCATCTAGAAAAATCTATGCTGACAAGCAAAATAGAAAAGATATTATGATATCCTAGGGCATATTAAATTGGAATGCAGAACTAGCTGGTCCGTAGCAATAGAAATTCATTCAAACCATTGATGATGTTCTCTAAAACACGTGTCAAACAATATTATAGCATCTGAGTGCGTTACGCATGTCCTTCATGCAAATACTGACATTACTAAATTCAAAAATTAAATAGGATGCACAACAGTAATAACATCAAATAAAATAAGTCTGTCAATAGAAATATGCACTTTGTGTACAATGAGGTATAATGACTTATTCATAACTAGTACACGACAAAATCATCCTCATTATCGCTAACCAAATCTTTCCTATTAAAACTGGATTTGCTCTAGGGAATTCCTCAAATGGGCCACCTCATTTTTTTTTCACTTGCTACCATTGCAATGACATGGTCTTTTATCAATTCTAAAGGTTGATTCAAAAATTGAAACAATGATAAATTCAGCTGCTTGGGCACCAAGACCAAGGTGGTCAGTCTAGGTGCTTCACGGAGCTAGTCCACCCAAGGTGGTCAGTCTTTGTGCTTCACGGATTTGTAACCTTACTCGTTTTACATAGGGGTGGCAGTTTGTGGTCGCAAGTCATAAACAGATCATGCCAAATCCTAAGTGTTCAGTAAAAGTGTTCGACTCAAATCCACTCCATACTACAAGAATTCATAGGAGTGGCAATTTGTTGACTTAGTTTGGCAGGTCATACGAGATTAGGTTCTAAGTTGATGTCAACAGAAAAATTCAAACTGTACTAAGCAAATTGAAGCCTCAAATTCAGAATCTTTTAGGGAATGTTTGGCAGCAGAAGGGTGCATAGCTTTAACATGGACTAACTGGATTAGCTTGGTTTAACCTCACATTTTAACCCATTTTCGACTTGTATTTAGGTTTACATATGAGGTTAACCAAGGCTAATTCCGTTCATCCAAGCAAAACTGTTTCTAACTCATTGCTAAGTGCATCCCAAGTTGTTATCAAGATGGCACTTTGTGCCACAAAAGAAGAGAAATCTCAAGTCAATCCAAATCCATCATTTTGGATGGCAAAACAAGGTATTCCACTGAAGGGATTCTGTTCGAGAGTCAGGAACTTGTTATTTCATAATGATATTTCTAGCTTTTATACACTTTCTTTAAGTTCTTTTCCAAAATGAATTGATATTAACTCCACTACTGTTTCTCAGATCCTACAGGTTAATTTTCAAAGTTTTTTAGTGTATGCATTTATGATTTATTAGTGGTAAACAATCCATGACACTTAATTTTGCATATAGAATCAGGCAAACCATTTCATAGGGTATAGCATAGAAGATATGAGGCATGCTTGATTAAAAAAGGCATGCAACAAATTTGACCTTATCAAACTCAATATTACATCAAGAGAGGGTATTCAAAACCAATGTCAATAAATGACATGTGGATAAGTAATCAATAGAGATACATTGTTTTACGAAAACTAGCATAAACAAAAAATGTCCAATGGTCCAACCCAACAAACATGGGTGTTGCCTCAAAACAAAGCAAACTCACCTTTTAGATACCTGCGACAAAGTATATCAAGGCTACTAAAGGACTTGACTCATTAAGCCTTAAACATGCAACATCATAAAAGGCCAACAGATTCAGGAGAATTTACAGAACATATGATTTTTCTTAGATTTTTATAAGCAGTGAACTCATGAAATCATGGTACATTCCCGCAAAATGTGGAGATCAATTGATGCAGAGAAAGTTTGAATTCTTTTATAAAGGAGTAAATTTCCAGATCCAAACCGGATATTATCATCATAATCTCCAGAACACACTAACAAGGAGTTAAATGCTACACATGATTATGTATCTCAAAAAGTTGCTAAATATGATAGGGCATTGAATGCAAATTATCAGCTAAAACAGCCAATGGGAACAGTTGGATCTAATCAATTCCTACCATTCTGGCAAATAATTTGTAAATTAAGATTTGATACCTCTGGTGACTGAACAAAAAAAAGGAAAATGTGACAATGCTTCTTTGATTAGGTGCCTACATTTTATGAGAAATGACAAATGCTACCAAAATTTGTGCATCTTAGGAAAGTAAGAATCATGAATTTGGAGAATAAGAGAACAGCATCAAGCATGAGATGAAATCTGCATCAATTTTGTTTCCCTTTCTGAGTTGATTTTAGCAAACAATCACATGCTTCTGCTCATAGTTCCTATATCTATCAAGATCACTTGGGTAGGACACTATCGCATGTAAACACAGACGTTTATTCATCTTCGTTATTTCTATCTCTTTAGTCCGACCTAATTGAGCAAATTGCATGCATAAAAGAAAGAAAACGAGAAAGATTGCTCTTTTAGCTTAGAAAACAACACAAGAGGTCCGGAATAATCCGGTTTTAGTTACAGATCAGAAAGAAAAAGGAAAAAAAGGAACAAATTCCATTTCACCAAATGCCGTAGTATCACACCAATTACAGCCCTAATCTCAATGTCTGGCCAATCCACACAGAAAAGAAAAGAGCACAAAGAGAGAATTGGAGATCTGGTACCATGTTGGAGAGGAGTGACGCATTCGTAGGAGATCTCGAACTGGAAGGGACTGAGGAAGGACGCGGGGTTGTCGATGACGGTGACATTGGTGATGTTGACGGCGCTCATGGTCGTCGGCGGGGGCGGCGGCGGGAACGAACCCTAGATCCGGAAACCCTCATCTGAGACCACCCACAACCGGGAGGTGGATGACAAGCAGAAGGAGAAGAGACCGAGGAGAAGGGCGACAAGTGGTGACCGTTTCTCGCCATGCCCGGCACGACGCCGAGCGGGAGAGTTTTAAACATTAAATGATTAATTATAGATTATGGGCTTAATTAATCATTTCGGAACACAAATAGCCTAGGGGGTTTATGCAAAAAACCACAGGATTGGCGGCGCAAACTACAAATATACAAAATAAATGTGTTTGTCTGCAATAAAATCAGCCCTTCTAGTAAAAAACCAAATTGGCCCAGTCAAACAAATAGCAGAACTCTGTGGGCCGGCCAGGCCCAGTAACTGTTTTCCAGCCCATCAAGCGTCGGATGATCCAAAATTCTCTCCGCCGAATCACAGCCCTTGAAATCCATCCATTCGCCTTCCAAATCTCTAGCCATCCAGGCTTACCATTCTTCCACTGCTTATAAAATCCTAGCTCCCCATAATTGTCATCTCTCGCTACCCTAGCGCCGCCTCCGACCAATCTCCGGCCATGGGCACTCGCCGGGCACTCTCCTCCCTCCTCCGCTCCTCCCGCCTCTACGCCTCCTCCAGATCCCCCTTCACCGGCGCCCGATCTCCCTGCCGCTCCCCGATCTCCCGCCCCTCGCCCGCTGGTTTCCTCCTCTCCCGCGCCGTCGAGTACGCCACGTCCGCCGCTGCCGTTGCAGCGCCTTCGGCGCCTCAAGCGAAGACCTCTGGTGGCCCTAGCGGCAAGATCACCGATGAGTTCACCGGTGCCGGCGCGATCGGGAGGGTTTCCCAGGTGATCGGTGCTGTAGTCGACGTCAGGTTCGATGAGGGTCTGCCACCGATCCTCACGGCGTTGGAGGTCCAGGACCACTCGATCCGGTTGGTCCTCGAGGTCGCGCAGCATCTCGGAGAGAACATGGTGAGGACTATCGCCATGGACGGGACTGAGGGGATTGTCCGCGGACAGAGGGTGTTGAACACCGGATCGCCAATCACTGTAGGTTTTCATCATCTGCTCGAATTTATTTTTTCCGTTGAGTAAAGTTATCTACTATTTGAGGTTTTAGCTATCAGTTTAGAAGATCCGATCTATTCGTATGCTTTTATGGATTTTTCTTAATTTTAGGCTAACATTTTACCTGTTAAGGTTGTTTTTCAGCAGACAGATGATATACTTCCGTTTTTCTTCTTCTGTTTTTTCAGATCTGATCGTTTTGGAAGTTTCTTAAGATAAATCAAATCCTTTTTTTTTTTTTTTGAAACAGCGGCATTGTACTTTCATTTAGTTCTAACATCAGTGATATATCTGGGGTATTGCGTTGTTCACATTTTATCTGTCATTTGAAGGATGGATCTAGATATCATCTAAATTCAGTAGTAATAGTAAATATATACATTTATCTTCATTCTATGGTTGTCATTCTTAAATGCGGTAGTGATAATGACTACATCCATATTCATCAGAAATGCATCTCGTTTGTTATGTTACAAATGTCTCAAATTGATTGGAGAGTAGCTAATGGAACACAAACTAATTCCAGTTTATATCGATGTTGATTATTCCTGTATAATATGAACCAAACGTGTAATTGTTGTTGACATATCTATTTTGTCACTCAGGAAGTTTTCATGAATAGAAGGTTTTTCTCTCATATCTGTTCATATAAGATGGATTTTGTTGATTTTTTTCCCTGGAAAGTAAATCGATTAATTTGACATTTATCTTGCCTACTAAAATTTGTTTTGAAAACAAATGATGTTTGTATGGTAGACTGAGACTGAGAGTAAGCATGAGATACGACTTGCAAGAAAATTCTCTCTTTTGATTCGAATACAAAGTGTGGAGAAAGTTCCCTATTTTTTTATTTTTTTTGCTTTAATATGTCCTACTATTTAACAGTAAAATTTTGGCTCTTATCTATTTATTCTAGTCTACACTTTTGCTTGCATCTATTTTCAGCTCTAGCATGGTGGCAATCAATTTAGTGGTTGATTGTTGAAGTCCTTGTTTTTGCATACATTTCCAGGTTCCTGTTGGTAGGGCAACTCTTGGCCGCATCATGAATGTGATTGGGGAGCCAATTGATGAGAAGGGTGACATAAGTGAGTTCACTTTACTTGGGCATAATTTAGGAAGAAATTGCTTTTAGGTTTATTTAGGATTAATGTTCTGCATACTCTTTGAGGTTTAATGGTATTTTTTTTATCAACAGAGACCAATCATTTCCTTCCCATTCACCGTGAAGCCCCTGCTTTTGTTGAGCAGGCCACCGAACAACAGATTCTTGTCACTGGAATCAAGGTAGATTTCAGTAGCTTATCTGCTTTTGTATGTCGACATCTGTTTTAGGACACTTTTTTCTGGGAGATCCTCCCTTGGTACATTGCTGTGGAAAGCATGATATTAGTTGCTATCTCCTGTTTGAGTCACTTGCTTTATTTTCCTTCTACAGGTCGTGGATCTTCTTGCACCATACCAGAGAGGTGGGAAGATTGGGCTGTTTGGTGGAGCTGGTGTTGGGAAAACAGTGCTCATTATGGAACTGATCAACAATGTCGCCAAGGCCCATGGTGCATAGTTTCTCTTCGGTTGTGAAGAATAATTTTTTAGTTTGGCTTTTTATTTTTTCTTTTGTTTTAAGTTGGAAAATTTCCCTTTCTTATGCTAATTTAAGTTATCCCTCCCAGGTGGTTTCTCTGTCTTTGCTGGTGTCGGAGAACGCACTCGTGAAGGCAATGACTTGTATAGGGAAATGATTGAGAGTGGCGTGATTAAGCTAGATGATAAGCAGGTTTGTTCATTACATTCCTTGATGTTTTTGACAAGTATTACTGTTGGTTATTCTTAGCTCATTGTATCAGTTGGCTTATTATCTGATAGGGTGAGAGCAAGTGTGCTCTTGTATATGGACAAATGAATGAGCCCCCTGGTGCTCGCGCTCGTGTCGGATTGACTGGGCTTACAGTGGCTGAGCACTTCCGTGATGCTGAAGGGCAAGATGTGTTGCTTTTCATTGATAACATTTTTCGTTTCACCCAGGTATATTGCAACAACCATGGCTATTAGTTCTTAATTTTGAACAGTTCATATGATATCTGTCTATTTCTCATGCTTATTTACATCTCTCAGGCAAACTCAGAAGTGTCTGCTTTACTTGGTCGTATTCCTTCTGCTGTGGGTTACCAACCAACCCTAGCCACCGATCTTGGAGGGCTACAAGAGCGTATCACAACAACCAAGAAGGGGTCTATTACCTCTGTTCAAGCTATTTATGTCCCTGCTGATGACTTGACTGATCCAGCCCCTGCAACTACCTTTGCACATCTTGATGCCACAACTGTGCTGTCTCGACAGGTTTGTGTCTTTTTAGTTTCCATATTCTATGCGGACTTTTTCTTCTCTCTGATGCATTCTAATTTGGCCTCTTTTGCTGCTACAGATTGCTGAGCTTGGTATCTATCCTGCTGTCGATCCTCTTGATTCGACATCTAGAATGCTTTCTCCTCATGTATTAGGGGAGGAGCACTATAATACAGCTCGTGGTGTTCAGAAAGTCCTCCAGAACTATAAGAATCTTCAAGATATTATTGCAATATTGGGTATGGATGAGCTAAGTGAAGATGATAAATTGACTGTTGCTCGTGCTCGGAAGATCCAGCGGTTCCTGAGCCAGCCATTCCATGTTGCTGAAGTTTTCACGGGAGCACCAGGGAAGTATGTTGATCTGAAGGAGAGTGTCAGCAGTTTCCAGGTACGGAGATCTGTTTTCTGATAGTAAAAAAAACTTTTATTTTATTGTGCATGATAAAAGGAAACTAATGCATACAATATTGAATGGTTGGAGTCATCAATATTGTCTTGATCATGTATTGTCTATCAGCAAGTTTTTCTTGTTCTTTTATGAGAACCTTGTTATGATTCTTCCTTTTCTTGTTAAAGCTATGATTCTTCAAGGAAACTGATTCTGTGATTGACCATCATAAACATTTAGAAGTCATTTAAACTATAGGGTGATGTTTGGTTTAGGATCAAAATCAAAACTAATGAATTATTTTTGTAAGTTAATATCTTTTTATCAAAATTAATTCTATAATAATTTAAAGTTCGAAAAATTATTTAATTTTTATAATAATTTAATTTAATAGTGGTGTAAAATAAGTAATATTAATTTTGTAAGAAAAAAATAATTCTGAAAATACTGATTCTGAACCTGAGCCCAAAACAAACTGTGCTGGAATTCTATAGTTTGCACCAGTTGTTTTCACATGGTGTAGGATTTTGTTGGTCATTTTTCTGATCCATTGTTTATTATGTGCCTTCTGTTCATACACAATGGCAATTATATTTGCAATTTTTGATTTACAATTTGCTGAGTGTTTTGACATTCGTGGCAGGGTGTATTGGATGGGAAGTATGATGATCTGCCAGAGCAGTCATTTTACCTTGTTGGAGGAATTGATGAAGTTATTGCCAAGGCAGAGAAGATTGCAAAGGAATCTGCTTCTTAAGCTAGATTTTTCGTTATTTAATAATTTCAACTATGTAGTAGAGCTGACTGCTGTGTCAAAACTTGTATTTTTTGGTGTCACAAAAGAAGAGTCCAATTCATGCTTTTTGGTGTTTGCCAATGTAGGTCTTAAGCGTGCTTTGCCTTATCTTTTTGGCTTTGTTTTTATCCAATAAAGATGCAGACATTTGTTTAGCTATGCACTTGGATTCCTTTTGGCGGCCAATTAAATTTTTGCTGTCTGTGGTCTGTCTATGCACGGCAGGGTCTTTGTTATTTCATCAATGTTTAGCTATTCTTTTTTTTTATCCGTGGCACTATTTCATCAAAATTAAAACGAAGAATTGATTGACGAAATGTAATACTATGATATTTGTAAAATTTGTACAAAATATCCAGTTAACACGGACTTATTTTCAATAATAATTCAAATATTAGCCTAAAAATGTGTTTTATCACACGCTAGCTTTCTGGAAAATAGAAAACTTTAAGCGGTGAAAGACCTCAAAAAACATAGCCACACAAATATCTCATTTTATCACCATCTAGAAAAAAGAAACAAAAAAGCGAAAAAAGCAAAGCCATATTTGTTGACACAGCCCTCGGGCGCAACCTTAGCTCACCCAGGCCTCCACCTCATCGCTACTTCTCCAAATTTTCGGAGGCGGCGGCGACCAAAAAGAACTCAAATAGAAAAAGCCCGTCTTGCAAGATGGCTACGCTCCCCCTCCCTTCCGCTCCACCTCCTTTGCTCCGCCCCATGCCTTCTCGTCTTCTCCGCCCGCTCCTCCCTCTCCGCCGCCGCTTCTCCCTAGCCACCGCAGCCGCCTCCCGTCCCGACACCGCCCTCTGGACCCAGGCCCCCCTCACCACCATCCACCCCGCCTCCGCCGACGGCTCCCTCTTCCACATCTCCATCGACGCTGGCGACCTCGCCGCATCCCATACTGTCCCCGGGCAATACCTCCAGATCCGCCTCCCCGGCTCTGAGAAGCCCTCCTTCTTTGCCATCGCTTCTCCACCACCTGCGTCTGGGTCGTCTCATAGCGGCGAGCTGGAATTCTTGATGAAGAAGGTCCCTGGGTCGATTGCGGAGTTGTTGTGTGGATTGAGGAGCGGGGATGTGATCGAGCTGAGTGGGATCATGGGGAGGGGATACCAGGTCGACAGGATCTCGCCCGCGGATGCGTTCCCGACGGTTTTTATATTTGCCACGGGCTCTGGGATCAGGTAGGTTTTCCGATTCTTCTTTCAATTCTCAGATCCGCTTGATTTAAAAAAGATTTTCCGAAGTACTTGAACAAGGCGAGATTTTTTTTTTCGAAAAGAAAAAAAATGTATGATTTTTGTTTATAAGCACAAGTTATGGTTGGAGAGCGGGAAATCGATTAGAAAGTTGAAATCGGAGTTCAATTCAAAAGTATGAAATTGGAGAGATTAAAATTTTGTTGAGGCATTTTGCGAAGTTTGATATTTCAATATCAGGTTAAATGCCAACAGAAGAAAAATTGAAATTGAATGATAGTGATTTTTCAAGCTTGAAGCTCTTTTACTATTGCTGGAGTGTTCCAAAAGCTTTGTAGAAACTTAGGCTTGTTCCAGGAGGTCGACACTGCTTGGACTACAATATGGATTGATGAATATCAGCTTCTAATGTCGTTGTCTACAATTTCTACTTTGAGGTGACCTGAAAGAGCGCATTTTAGCAAAGAGATATTCTCATTGTTGATGACCTTAAGTTGTTTATGATTTATTGAATCAGTCAATTGGTGGAAAGTGGTTTTTTCCTTATTCGCAAGGTTCTGTTGATTCTGTTTAGACAAGTGCAAACTTATAGAAGCAACGTCCTCTGTTTTGATGCTTAGCAGATGATTAACCTTCTCTACAGCGATGTATGATGCATTTCTCATGCTACACTGCTTTGTGATCAAATTACTCAGTGCTGGATTATTCCAACAGAGAATGCCTCATCGTAACTGAGGTGTGCCTATGAAGTATATCAGATGTCTCGTGCTTTTCAGAACTTTGGCTTCAATTTTGCTTCTGATACATCGTTCTTTGTTAGCATCCACCCTTGCTTTTGTTGGCCAATATGTTCACTGTTAGCATCCATCTCCACCTACCTCCAACCCTTATCCTCCTCCATGCCCCTTCTGCCCTGGGTGCCCTGCAACCTTCAAGGGGAGGGAGTATACCACAAGGGTTGGCAACTGATGGACAGTCACAATAAGTTAACCAATTATTCTGTCAAGTTTAAGATGAACTGTTCACCAGTTGCTCAAAAAGTACTTAGCTTATTTTTGTAAAGGATTCGTTGATTATTTGTTGACCTCTTTTCTTTTTGCTCTTTTGGCAGTCCAATTCGCTCACTCATCGAATCAGGGTTTAATGCAGGTCAAAGATCCGATGTGAGGCTTTATTATGGAGCCAGAAATCTCCAGAGGATGGCCTACCAGGTCTTAAGATACAATTTATCACATAAAATGGTTATAAAATTCCAAATTCAGCATATTTTATGAAGTTATGTGTATGCTAACTCTGCAAATCAAATATTGCTCTCTTTTCAGGACAGATTTGAGTTCTGGAAATCTACTGGTGTTAATATCATACCAGTGTTGTCACAACCAGAGGACAAATGGAAAGGAGAACGTGGCTATGTACAGGTACGCAGTCCTTTTTATGTCTGAACTGAAAAATACAATTATTAAATCTTATTTCTATGTTTTATGGGACATTTTTGCAGGCCGCCTTTTCCAGGGCCAAACAATTATTAAATCCTTCAGCAACTGGGGCAGTTGTTTGTGGGCATAAACAGATGATTGAGGTATTCCACCTTCTAACTCTTAAGTTGAAGTGTATCCTTCTACTATTGTAGTAGAGTGCAGAGCTCTTTATTGTTTTCTAAAATTAGCACAGTTTCATTGTTCATCCAAACCCATTGTAATGGAATAGCTAAAGATAATTGTATATTCACTGCAGATATCTTAAACTGGAATGCAGCAACATAGTGGTTAAATGCACTATCCGTAGAATTTCCATAAATATCTATTGTTATTGTTATATATATATATATACATAAATGTCTGGGGATGTGTCACAATTTCCATATTTTTCAATTTGTATATAAACTGCCACGAAAATGGATATGATATCCCATAGAATTTGTTAATTACATGTGCAAATGTCCATGTGCTTTTATCACATAGATATCCTATATGAACACTCTTATAGCCCTATAATGCCTTTTTATGGTATAAGCAGATTACAACAGGGAAAAGATCTTTAAACAGTAGATCCAATGGACCCATCCTTTGAATTGCTGCTTGAATCTTTGATAACTGTTGTTCAATAACCATAGCCACCATCTTTAACAGAGGTTTCGTAGTGTAGATTATTCAGGCATCTTTTCTAGGTAGCAATCAACTCATAATAGTCAAACAGTGAAAACCATGGGATTCCTTTCCAACTGATAAGTGATTTTATATTTGGCAGGAGATAACATTTGCTCTCCTGACTGATGGTGTTCCCAAAGAGAAAATTTTGACAAATTTTTAACTTGTGACTAGAAGACAAGTTCCTCTGTTGTGCCATTTTTTGATGCAGAAATCATATTCTTTTTGTATTATCCAGCTCAGATCTTCAGCTGAGCCTGGAGCAAAATCCTTGCTAGTAATAATGTATCAAATCTTGTGTTGCTTAACAGCATTCATATGTTTTCTTTATTTCCACAACCAATGTAGTGTACTATGGATGTAGAATTTTTTTCATTCAGTCACTTCTATAAGATTTGAGATTACAAATTGTGCAGCTAGGAAAAAGCAAGCACAAGAGATGAGCCCCTCTGCAAGGGCTGAGCAAGCAAAACTGGTGAACTGTACAGGTTCCTGGGATTTGCTGCCGTTCACTGGTTTTGCTCACTCACACCTATTTTCTTCCATGTGTACGTGAAATTTTGATTGGGTGATTTGCATGTCTCATTGTAAACTTACAAAATTACCTATAACTCTTTTAAAATTAAAAATACATATATAATTTTTTGGAATTTTATTATTATTACAATTAAGTCCATGTCATCCATTTTGATTCATGATTAGTTTCTAATCAATTAAATTCAAACTATTCATTTTTTTCATACTGTATTTTTTTTTGTGTGTGTTCCCCTATTTCCTCTTTTGTCTGTCAGCTTCTTTTGTTTTTTGTCCATACTTTTCTTAATTTTTACAGGCATTTTATTAAAACATTGAGAGGGTATATTTCATCAAGCCTTTATATGTAGGTATAACTTTTTTGACATTGTGTTATATCACGAGGTCAGGGAAGAGGCCAAACTAGAATATACGACGGAAGAGAAGGAGAAAAAGGATGAGGTCGGAGATAAAGGAGTGGGCACGGTTGGGTGAAGTGACGATGAGAAGGCAAAGACGATGAGAGAGCGAGGTTGGAGGTGGCACATTAGGCAACACAGCAAGCGGTGGCGAATAAGTCATGTCATAGACCTGAGGTGATGACTGGGACGAGAATTCATCAAAAGTGTTGATGATCAATAGATGGAATGGAGAATTTAAACATCATTGACCTCGGATAAATAAGCGGGATAATGGGGGTATGAAAAGAATGCTGATAAAATAATTTTTTTAATAAATAAATTAACTATATAAAATATATGTAACATGACATATCACCTAAGAAGTTACATATATTTTTAAAATTTTTTAAAAAATATAATTTTGTAAGTTTATAAAAAGTTATGAGCAAATTATTTTTTTTATAAAAATTTTCTTCGGGAGGTTTTTAAAAAGCCTCTTCTAATTGCATGAATCCAGGGTCTATTTGAAAAACATGCCAAAGAAAAACTTGAAAGAAGAGCGACCCAAAAGTCGCGCCCATTTCTCACATGTTTCCTTCCCAAGTTCCACTTTTCCCCGCGCGGGTCCATAAACGATGAATCCGCCGACAGACCAGAGCAGAAGAGACAGCCCACCGTCTCCTTCGCTTATTCTACTGTTTGCTTTGAAAAGGAGCTGGCGAGAATGTCAAAGCGTCTGTGAGTCTCGCAGCGATGGTACCCGCAGAGGCACGCTCGTGTCAATTGACATTCATATCTTCAACCGCGTCGCCTGCTCCTACCTCCTACAGATCCCTGCGTTTCAGATCAGCTAGCTCTTCATTCCTTGCTGATGCCATCGAACCATGCGTTTGTAGTCGAAGTGTTGTTCTGCTTACGGTGTGCGATTGGTCATGTCATGTGTTTCCTATGCTGCATCAAGAAACTTAACAGGTGCCATGTCTGCTCTAACTTCATCGGTTCTCACCGCTGTTTGGCACAGGAGATGTTGATCGAATCTGTGAGATTTCCATGCCCTAATGCAAGTAGCTGGCGTAAGGAGATGCTACACTATGGAGAAAAGGATGCCCACGAGAAAGTTTGTTCCTATGCTACATGCGTATGCCCTATTTTGGATTGTTCCTACAAAGCGCCCATGGGACGTCTTCGGCTTCATTACACGGTCAAACAAACACCCTCCCCAATCTGCTTCCTTAAAGGGCTCAGTTTTGGAGTTGATCTAGAGTGTACTGAGCCTTTCGCTGTTCTCCGCGGGTACAAGAATCAGCTCTTCCTTCTTCTTAACAAGAGCAATGGCATCAAGGGGGATGAACAGCCCATGATTTGCATCCGCGCCAACTGCGATGGCTGGGGTTTTGAGTATGAGCTTACGGCGAGAGGCAAGGGAAATTACAATCTTGAAGTCTTCTGCGTCGAGTACGAGCAACTGGACTGGTTCTTATCCTACCGACGTGTTTCTCTTGGTTCCCCATGCTTTCGGTTCTACACCGGGAAAACTCGAGTTGGAAGTTCGGGTGCGGCAGCGCAGCGCTGACCGAGACGGATGTTTAATTAGTTCATGTTAATTTCATCAAATAATTGAATCATGCAATCTACTTTTGGACACTAATAAAAGTGCTACATGTTTAAGTCTTTTTTATTGTTAAGCATTTGCTGCGTTAGCTAAATATTTGTGATCTTCAAATCTAAATATAATTTCCCTGATAAATAGCGAAACTATTTCTCCCAATTTAAAGCATAACGTTTGAATTAATATAAAAAGAACCCGGCCATTAAGCACAATATGTTTGCGTTGCTCGTCAAGCCAAAAATCTGTAGACTGTAAATCTGTAAAGCACCCAGCAGTTCATTATTGTGCGCGGAACTCGGTCGAAGCCGAATGAACCCACCCATCGAACCCAACCAAACCGGTTCGATATCTATGGTAGCTCGATTCGGTTAGATCAAAGTTTAATCTCGGTTTAGGTTGTCGACCGGAAAACGAACTAGTTGTGCTTGACCCAAAACCAGAGCCCACCTTCGCGAGTCACCCCAAGCGCTGATAACCGATGTGACCTCGATCCCGACCTGATCTCCCGAACCCTAGCGTCTCCTCTCTCCCTCCCTCATTCGTCTCCAGTCCCGGCGCCGCGCTCTCGGCCCTCTCCCTCTCCGCCTCCGGCTAATCCACCGAGCTCCTCTCCCGCCCTCTCCTCTCCCCATCGTCTCCATCCCGGCGCCGGGGCCTCATCCCTCTCCCTCCTCCCCGCCCTCTCCGCCCTCGCCCTCTCCTTATCCCTCTCCTCCAACTCCTTGCGCGGCTCCATCCTCCCGGAGTCTGCACCATCTCTATCCTCGATCTCTCCAGGAATAATACCCTCTTGTTTTTCCCTTTTTCTACCTTGGATCGAAGCTTACGTCGCCTTTCCAGTGAGTTTCTGCCGCAGATGCCGCTCAATTTGGTCGATCTCGCCGTGAAGGGGAAAACCCAAAAGGTCCGACTTTTTCACCTCGATCTTTTTGTTTTCTTGTTCCAGATAGATAATCTTGAGCAGCGATTATATCTTTTTAGGGCCTTATTTCTTAAGAATGATCGAATAAACTTTTAGCCGATTTGAACATTGTTAGGGTTTTTAGGAGTCTGGGTTTGCTGTTGGATTTCTATGTTTGGCGTTTGATCTCCGCGTTTGGAACATTTCCAATGATTGGAGTATTTGTTCTAGAAGAAATACATTTCGTACCATGAATGTCAAATCATAAAATTCTGATGATGAAAAAAATATGAAGCCGCAAGGGACTTGTTCAATAAAACATTCTTGAGCAACCCAAGAAAATGCACCAAATCAAGACTGAAAAAAATGACAAGAGTTTGACATGATACACTTTTGTATCTAGGTTTAGCAATAGAGAGTTACCAGATCTCTCGTGAATACAATTAAAAGCATTTTTCTGGTTGCTTGCATTCTATTTACAAACCAAAATATAAAGTAATCTACAGGCTCTAGCATGGAATGAGTTTAAATATGGATGTTTTTTGCGCTATTCCTGGAAATGGACTCTGGAAATATAGGTACCCATACAAAAAGTAACAAATGTTCAAGAAAAAAATGGTGCCATTTTTTTCATCACCAGAATTTTTTGATTGGCATTCCTGTTACAAAATTTATTTCTTAAATGAGGGTAATATGTGGTTATCTTCCACAATATTGTCTTAGAAAGAACATGAGCCTGAAGCCTTATGCAGATGAATTTGCACAAATATCAATAACAATAACTTCCCTTGCACAACCCACTGTGGACCAAATAATCGTAAATTCATGAAGATCAGCCACAAGAAAAATTATATTTGTACCAGCATATCCCCAACATTATATAGAACAATATATGGCTATAAGAAAAAAACAAGCCATCAAAACTTTCAATATATCTTGAAAACCTTTTTTAACCAACAAGATGCTTGTCAAGTGTGTTGACAAAGAAAATTCATTTTACATCAGCACCATGCATTATTGAGTAAAAAATCACACAAATGGAACATGGATAATCAAACTTTTGATAAGGCACCAAACACAAAAGCAAGAACAAAACAATAAAAATCAAGAGAAACCACAAAACAGCCAGAAGCTCAAAAACATAAAGAAACTATTACAAACACATGCACAGTATATCAACACACAATGCCATCATCAGTGGCAACAAGCAAGAAATATTCTCATCCCAAAAACATCAACAAGAATGATATTGGTATTATCAGTGTAACTACTGCCATTATCACAGTAACTCAACAACTATATTTGTATGAGATTGTTATGTCATTTCATGCAACATACAACAATTCTTTCCTCTCAATATGCATAATAGTTCAATCAAGGAAAAGGAAGATGGACAACTTTAATTGCGGGTGATCATTTTATTCACTCAGTTGTTAGGAAATATCTGGTAAAAAGCCCTTTTTTTTCTTCTCAAGTAACTTTTCGAAGTAAAAATACCAAGAAAAGATGTTCCACCCATAACAATCAGATACAATTAAAAAAACTGTACAGATGAAACATTGTAACTATAGATGACAACACGCAAGGGGCTTTGGAAATATAGAGTAGTTTACAGGCTCTAGCACTCTATGGTTACAATCTTTCATCTGCACATTTTTTGTAGTTGTATCTGATTGTTATGAGTCAAAAATCTTTTCTTGATATTTCTACTTTTATAAGTTATTTGAGAAGAAAAAACATCTTTTCTCCAGATATTTTCTGGGTGGAGTGAACAAAATGATCATCCACAATTAAAATTGTCCAGCTTCTGTTCCTTTGATCGAACTATTATGCACATTGAGAGAAAAGTGTTGTATGTTGCATGTAATGAAATGGCAAAATAATAAATATAGTTGCATGTCATTAATATTTTAAATCAGTCTCGGTATTTATTGTTATATTTTGCAGTTTTGTAGGTATGCTTGCTTTATGAAGGTACTGTCATCTCAACACCAATTAACATCATGCTTAGGGATCAGAGTTCAAATGTGAATTGGGCAGTGAGGTTCAATTTTTAGCGTGCTTTGCTAATTATCATGGTTTACTCAGCATTCTGTGTGGGGTGTGTCTGCTTAGTGAGTGTGTGTGTGGGGGGGGGGGGGGGAGGGCAAGGATGCGGATGCAGGTGTTGGCCCTGCGTTTTGGTGGGGTGGTGGGGTATGCATATTTTGTACTATGATTTTAGGGGTGTTGATGTCTTGTTGGGGATTATTGTGGGAAGTGGTGTTCGTGGGGTTGGCTCGGAGGGAATGTGTTTGGAGCTCGAGTTGTAGGGTTTCCCTTGTTATAGTGGGGTGTCAAACGTGCCGGCCCGGACCAATACGGACCGTTATGTCATACTGTTATACTGTTGAGGTCCGTATTGGGTAAAGCCTACTAATTTTTGAAGGTGCCAGGTACGGCTTGCACTCCACAGGTCTGTGGTCGTACCTGCCCATCTAGCCCGATAATTATTTTTTATTCATAAATTTTTTTAAAAAAATATTAGGAAAAATATAGAAAATAAAAGCGAAAAATAATGAAAATATAAAAATTTTGTAGTAGAAAAATATTCGAAATATTTCTTGAAAATGCTTGCTGACGGGTATTTTTGAAAAATTTTTGGTAGTTTTTAAATTTTTTTTACATTTTTGTAAAATTTTAAATAATGTTTTAATTTTGTTAGAAAATTAAATTTAAGTAAAAAGTGGTCCAACGGCTGTTTTAATAAAAATTTATATTTTTTTAAATTTAAATTTTAAAAAATGATTCAACAGTCCCTTGTCTATTAGTTAATGATTAAGGCCTATTGCAATGTTTGCTCGTCTGCTAGTCTAAGAATTGTTCTTCCAAGTTGTTTGACCACTGCTAAATTCACTAGTCGATCTTATGCTGTCTGAATAATAAGTTAGAAATAGATTCATTAGGTGGCCTATTGTGGCTTAATTAAACCATTGAAGTAACAAATTTGGCCCCTTAAACTGCCTAAAAGTTCCCAGGCAAAAGTTTCACGCTACTAGGCCGGCCAATTGTGATTATGTACGGTAGTTGATTTCACCAAGTGGCCCAAAAGAGTCCAGCCACTTGGCCCATTAAAGGTGCCCAAGTTCGTCTAAATAAGGCCTGTGAAATTGCGTATTTTGTAATCCAAAATCCAGTAACGTTGCAGTCCAAAAAAATGCCCAGCACATGATCTAATCAAGAAACAATAACTGCCAACAAGCAGCCCATTTGTACCCTAATAATGTTCTATCAGGTGGCTCCGTGTTGAGCCATTACCAACTTGATGGCCCATTTGCGGCCCAATAAACGCCCATCTGCGGCCTAATAAAATCCCAAATTCTCCAATAATAGATCAGTTTGGCGTTATAAAGGCCTAATTTCGCCCCCCCAAAGAAGCCCATTTGCAGCCCGAAAAGCTAATTTATGGCCTACCGAAGGCCCACTTATGGTCCAATGAAAGCTCGTTTAATGGTCATTTGCAATCTTTTTTTCACGTCTCAAAATACAATTAACCAACATGTTAACTAACCAATTATGATAAATTAAATATAATTTTCAAATTTTTTTCTGCAGCACCTCATCATGACACCAATTTTCACTTTATAAGGGCAAAAAAGGAATCACTTATTTTGGAATCTTCACCCTTTATAAAATAGGATGGATCTCAAAACAACCTATTTCAGCTTGCAGCTTGTTTACATATTCGCGCTCTATAAACACTATTAAGATAATCAATAAGTAGGTTATATATAATTGCACATGTTTAGGCCAATATGCCATGCCCCAATATCACGGTTACAAACAATGATTTAGCATAGCGCATTTCCATTATTCGAATTTTAGAAAAATGAAATAATTGAGTTCGGTAATATCATTTAACGGAGTACAAGGTGTTTATCAAAATAGTACATCTCTAAAATTTTTCTTGCTTAACAATTATGGCTACTGCTAAATAAATGGATAAAAAAAAAATGGCAAAATCAGTCCTAACAGGATTGAACATCCATTATTATATTAAAAAAGTCGCATAAACTCCTGCTCATTAGTGGTTCGACTTTCTTTTTTAGTTATTGTCATTGATTTAGGTTGGCAAATCATTTGTGATTTTGGTCATTAGGTAGTTGAACCTCATGGTTTGAAACCTTAATTTTAGTTTCTTAAGAGGTAAAAAAACACAGGCTGTTTTTGTTTGTCCTTTTTCCTAACTTGCAAAAAATATTCGGATGAGAAATGACGGGGAAGACGAGCAGAATGGAGGCTCTGCCCGCTAAAATGTATCACTTGGAATGGACAACAGCCAATGGGTACTAATGAAGAGGTAGGAATAACACCAAAAATAGGAGTAGGTTGACTAGGGTAGCAAAAGAACTCACCATAAACACTGGGTATCCTTGGATGTATCACCTGCACACCTGCAGAAGATAACTTGTTAATGAATCAATTTCTAAATTCAAAAAATAAAATACAGCAAAAGAAAAGGCCATTTTCTCCTAACACATTAACAAGCACATAAAAGATTGGAAATGTATATGCACATAACATAATGATCACTAAGAGATGACCTAAATTGGCACCATTCAACAAAAATATAAAAACACATAGAGATGATCAAAGGGAAAAAAAAAAAAATCAAAAAGCGAGTCCATTAGTTCTCATGACAATAAAAAAACATTTTAGATCAAGAAAATGTAATATGTCTCACCTCCACAGGACTTGAACTCCAAAACAAACACGTGATGCTCTCCATAAATGTGCCTTCCTGTCTATATCCTCCTTTTTCATACATTTTAGATCCAGACGATGTAATATGACTCACTTCCCAGCTGTCTGTCTCTTTCTTTTTCATGGCCAACACTATGCAGCTTCCTGTCTATAAAACAATCCAACTGAAATATTTAGAACATGTCCTGCCTGAGCAATACAGCCAATTGCTAAATGTTACACTACACAAAATTTGTTCATTCCAAGAACTATGACAAAAAGGGTTACCATACATACTGTGGCAGGTTGATGGCTTAATAAATACTGCGAAAGAAAGACCTCAATGCATGAAAAGATGGAGTAGAACTGATATGAGGATTGTGCATATATACTGATAAGTTCCCTACCAAAATCAATACAAGGCCAGCCTAAGGAAAACTGGAAAAAATCACAAAACAAGGGTTACACATTCTTTTATCCATTCTAGTTTGTCAAATATATAACTTTGCTGGACTAGTACTTTTATAAGTCAAAGATGTCCATCGTTAGACTGGTTTCACCAAATTTAAGATTGTTATCCTAGCATCAGAATAGGCAACAATAAACCCAGCTCCCCTGTGTATTTCAATGTTTAAGATGACTCGCAATTGGCAAAAGCCACCACCAGCATAATCTCAACTGAAACAGAAAAAAATTAAACAGAGTTATATTACAAGGTCATATGGAACCAACCATCAAGTGTAATAAAGGAAAAAGTAAAATGGGACCATCCTAGAGATGAGGTCTGTATAGCTATTTGGAGTTGGGACAAGTTTTGGAAATAATTATCTTGTATGACAAGTCCTGGAAGCTTGTATATTAATGTACACAATATAAAAAATTGTTTAGATGTAATGCTAATCAAGGAGAAGGAACTCATATGCATACAAAAGGTGAAAGAGAAGTTCAGATTTTCCACTTTGTTCTTGTTATATATCACGATTTTCCTTGTTTGGCTTATTGCCCTAACACATTCCCTATTCTTGATTTATTTGAGCCCATCATCTATTACATCTGGAGAGGATGATCTTTATGCATGGGAAATGTGTGAGCTCATAATGGTTTTTGGAGCTATCTTTAATTAAAAGCAAACCATTCTATTCTTGACTTATTTGAGCCCATCATTGATTACATCTAGAGAAGATGATCTTTATGCATGGGAAATGTGAGTGCTCATAATGGTTTTTGGAGCAATGTTTTAACAAAAGCAAACCATTTCCCGCACCAAACAAAATCAAAATGCCTTGTGTATACTTTAGTCATCTGGAACTATATTATTGACATCAAGCTGAAAGTTATAATAATCAAATTCCTTTAATTATATCAAAAACTACATCCAATGCTAAGGCAACATATATCAAATAAGTAATGGAACTATGGAAGACATATCCACACTCTCATGACAATCAAATTCATTTTAAACCCAGACAATGTAATATAGCTCACCTCCACAAGGCTCATTTTCCAGAACAAGCCCACAAGCTATATAATTTCCCCCTGCCCAAAAGAATCATTTTCACGTATGCTGAATTTCTCTCAATATGGGGTTTGAATAGCTCTTGGGAGTTGGGTCAAATTCTAGAATTAAGTATTTTTCACAATGAGTTTTGGAAGCTTTTATATAAATGTATGCAATGCAAAAAATGTTTGCATGTAATGTTAATCAAGAAGAATGAAATCACATGCATATGATAGAGCATCGTTTAATTCGGTATCAGGATCAGGATCAAGATCAAGATTAGTGAACCACTTTTGTAAATTAATATCTTTTTATCAAAATTAACGCTTCAATAATTTAAAATTTGAAAAACTATTTAATTTTTTATAATAATTTAATTTAATAACAGTGTAAAATAAATAATATTAATTTTATAAGAAAAAAATTAATTCTGAAATAGGTTGACCCCGATCTTAATCCAAACTAAACGGGGCCTAGGTGAAAGATAAGTTCCACTCTATTCTTGTTTTGTATCAGATTTTTCCTGTTTAGCTTATTGCCTCTAACATCTCTATTCTTGACTTATTTGGGCCCATCACTATTGCATCGAGAGAGAGGGAACTTTATGTATGGGAAATGACAATGTTCATAATGGCTCTTTGGAGCTATCTCTTGGTAAAAACAAGCAACCATTTTCAACATTGAATAAAATCAAAGTACTTTATGTATGCTAGAGTTACCTAGAACTGTATTATTAACACAAGTTCGGATGTTACAACAATCAGATTCCTTCAAAAATATAAAGACTACCTCAAATGTTAAGGCAACATATATCTCAAACAAGTAATGGAAGAGAGATCAACAGTATCGTATATCAGGCCATTTGAGCAATAAAATTCAAGTAGCACATTTTGCAAACTAATAATGGACAGTATCAATTTTCGTCAGTTAAGCTAAACTATGAGAGTATAGTCTTTGCAATGTAGGGAAACAAAATGAGAATTTTCTGACTATCCTGTGACAAACTACTGATTTTCTTTAGCACATCAACCGGCATATAACAGATTGGAAAGATAAAAGCGCATATCTAATTGATCACAAAAAGGTAATGTAAATTTACACAATTCACCAAAAATGAACAGAGAGATCAACAAATAAACAAGAAGTAAAGAAAGAACTCCGTTAATTCTCGTGATTATCAAAGTAATGTTAGATCCAGAACGTACGATTTTTGGACAAAACCCTTGATGCTGTGACAACCCCGACGCCATAACCCTTGATGCTATGACAGCCCCGACGCCACAACAAAGGCCACCCCGACGCCCCCTTGCCGAGAACAACGCTGGGAAATCCCTGTATTGAACCTAAGATTCGAGATGCTGTTGCAGGGATAGTCAATGAGGTCGACTCCGATGACCTCAACGACGCCGGACTCAAGAATGGCGCGACCAGGCGGCTCTATGGGCGGTAGAAGCTGAAACAGATAAGCAGCCCTTTGGGTAAGGAAGGTGCGGGAGGTGGCGTCACTGGGAAAGCGGGGAAATGCGAGAGGGCCATGGTTACGTTTAGGGTTTGGTGGGAGTGGAGGAGGTGATGGGGGCGAGGGGTGGAGGAAGAGGTGGGCGAGGGATAGGGTTTCGTCGGCGGAGTCAAGGAGGACGGAGCGGGGTCGAAGGAGGAAGCGGGGAAGTAGGAGAGTGCCACGGACACGGTTAGGGTTTGGTGGGAATGGAGGAGGATGGGGAGAGGCGGAACAGGAGATGAACGAGTGGAGGAAGAGGCGGAGGGTTCCAGCGGCGACCAGCAAGAACCGATTCAGAGGCGGAAGAAGAAGAAGAAGAAGAAGAAGAAGAAGAGGGCTTGGAGGAGAATTGAAGAGGGGAACGCAAGAAGGACGGCGAGTGACACGCCGCCTCCATCAATGGCTCAGATCCGATCTGAGGGAAGTAGTACGGTTTGGATCGACCACACGAGTACACGACTGATAATCTAATATGGTAAAAAATTGTTAATTAAAATCAAGCAATATAAGAATTTCTTCTGAGTTAAAAAGAGAAGTGGGGCCGCAAGGGCTCGAAGCAAACAATGGAGCAGTCCAAAACATCCGGTTTTGTTCGGGTTGTCTCAGCCCCAACAAGAAGTGCTGTTCGATTTGGAATTAAAATGAGTACATTTTAAAATTATTTTTTATTATAAAATTAATTTTTTTTATTTTTATATTATTATTAAATTAAATAATTATAAGAAATTAAATAATTTTTTAAATTTAAATTATTGATACATTAAATTTTATAAAAAATATTAATTTATAAAAATATTTTTTAAATTTTAATTTTGATTCCGAATTAAACCGTACGATGAAGAGAAGACAGGGACACACGCCCTCGTCTCCCGGCGGCGGAATAGGCCAAGACGGCATTACCAGGCTCCTGCTCATTAATCTGTGTCCCAACAGAATCTGCTCGGAGATATTTCATATCGCCGTCGAGATCCGCAGTTTCCCAATCAGAAAAAGTAGAGCATCTTCTATCAAAATTTTGGACTTTGGTTCGAAGCATCCAATTTTATTTTTTTAAAAAACAAAACCTTAAATTTTAATATCTATTGATCTTGCTTTAAGATGGGCGTAAGTGCTACGCCCAAGTCGAGACCACCCGAGCTTTTTTCCCGTTAAAACAGGAGAGCAACAGCCAGGGTTAATAATACCCGTCCGATCATGCTGACAAACAAGATTGACGTTCTAGATTTAAGCTCTCCAGTCCTTCAACGGCTATTTCTTCTCCGCCCTGCCACGATCCCTTTCATTTCTCTGAAGATGATGGCTCTCCGAAACTGCTACCAATGTGTTCTCTTTCAACAAATTGGGATGACGAGTTTTTTTCATTTTTTTAAAAAAGTTTGTGATCAATGGATGTAGATCGGTAGATTGATGTTTGGATTTTTGGGCGTGAAAAAAGCTTCGATGAAGAATGAATTTATCGTCCCAATTTCTGAAAGGCATTTCTGGCTTCAGAACACTGCCTTACATGAGGAGACGAAGAGACATCAGAGGAGCTCTATTTTTTGACAGAGTTAAACATGGCCACAGCCGATTTCCAGTCCATTTTTTAATGGTAACAGAGAATACCAAAATCTCGCTGTGAGAAGAAGATTTGTACAACTAATGATTCAAACACTTAGACGATGCTGCCTTTTTCTGACAGACTAGAATTAATTTAGATGTACAAGAAAGAGGAGCTCAATCTTGATTGCTACTGCTCCTTTGAGATCCAAGCTGCTCAATGCATATAGAACTTAAATCATATAAAACACATCCTTTGCGCAGTATATTAAAAAGTAACTGATATAAACTGCAGACAGCCATGAAGGAGAAGAGAATGTATACAAACCTTTTATATGCTGGATGATATACAAATTTTCAACAGAAAAATATGCCCCAACAATTCTGAGGAAGCAAGAGGGTATACAGGATGCACAGGAAACACGAAATGAAAGCCCTCTTTCAGCCTCAGATGTATCAGACAGAATCACTAGTTCCACTAGAACTCCCTTCCTGTGAGTTAGGATTGACAGTGTTTCCCTCATCTTGCTTAAAAAAGACGGTGCTTGTCTTGTCTGAAATTTCAGGAAGATCGCCAAAGTCAACCCCATACTGCAATAACCAATGGATTCATCAGAAAATTTGTTAAAAGTAACTCAAGGCTTTACAAGAACATAAACTTCACAAAAGAGGATGACTGTGTACCTCAAATTGCTCCAGCATATCAATTGTGTCAACAAAATCACCGTGATTTGCGAGTAACAAATCCCCGAGGGATTCAATAGAGATGTTAGGAAACATGGCGGAAAGAGACTCCATTACAAATGAGTGTTCACTTATGGCATCATCGTAGTTAACCAAGTCCTCATCATGAAGAGTTTGAAAGTTTGAAGCGCCACTATTCAGGGTGGTTTTAGAGGACGGCTCTACGACATTGCCTGCTTTTTCTGTGGCATGAGCAGCAAATGATGAAATCGTACTTGGCACAGCAAATTCTGCAGTTTTTTCCTTCTCAGAATCATCCAAAGCTTCCTTGGGGCATTTTTGCTTCTCTTCAAGGCTTATCCCAGACAGCATTTCTGAAAGAGGAACATAAGGGGTGGCATATGGATTCAGAGCAGATCTCCCCGCCATGATCTAATTGCTTGAAGCACATCTGCCAAAACCAGAACAGAAATACATCTTTTGTCAACCATTCAGATCATAAGAAAAAGGAAACAAGCAGACTACCGACTTCCTAAATGTAACGAATTTCAGTTATACTGATCTACTGAAATATTATAACATTATAAACATTATTCCGTGTACATTTGCTTCAGCCTAAGCAAAACCCCACAAAAGTTTTTGGAAATAATAGACCATCTTGCATGGCTGTTCAAGGCTGGATATCCCGGGGGAAACCCATCCCCAAACAAAAATATGTCCTGCACATCAGTTGACTTCCTTGGAGAGCAGAAAAATTCATGTCTTCAGAGGAAATTCTAGCTGCAGCAGGAGCAGCACACCGACAACACCAAATACGTTTTCTATATCCAGTTATTCTACATTAAATATTGCTGGATCTCATTCACTATTTCCGGATCTCAATCAAGCACAGAATGTTGGATGACGTTCTAACTACTAAATATCCTGTGCTAAAACCAAATGCTTGCGAAATTACAAAAAAATTGAATTCCCAATACGATCAGAGTATCACTATCAATCACAAACACTGTCTATCAGTGCAAATTTAACATCTCTAGAATGTGCGCAGCCTACGAGATGAGTTGACAAAACCAACCAAACACAAGCTTCACTAAATCCAAAAAAGTATGTCAACATAAAATCATGTTTGACAATTCCTAAAGTTTGCAACGTCAAATTCAATCTAAGCAGATCGTGATCCCCACGAACCCTAGCATATCAGGGGTCAACGAGAAAAAAATTTGTTGTTTTCCAATAATATTCGTGACAAAAGGTTTGTGAATATCAACAGAAGCAAAATCAAAAGCAGTAATTATCACAAACTAAGCAAAGCTGCAACAGTCATTGTTAAGATTGATTCTTTGGCAAGAAAACCCACCAGAAAATCTGAAAATTCAACACGAGCAAATTCACAAAATAAATTGCTAGCGGCTCTCGATCATGAGGTCCTCCAAATCAAATCGAGTGATCAAAATTTTGCGATGACCCAAGCCCTAACAACCATAGATTGGAATCATCCATGCATTTTCTTATGAAACAGAGGGAAATTTCAAGAAGCGTATCACATTAATTGGTAAACTCCAATACATAAAAATAGAAAAAAAAAAAAATAGAAATCACTCATAGGTTTCTAAACATGAGGATCACAGAGATTCGAATTCGCCGGTGAATCGCAACAGCGTAAGAAGAAATCGAAAGGAGAGTCGGAGATTACCAACGATTGCGTCGACAAAACCTAATCGAAGTTGTCCTCCTTCGCTTGGTTTTTGGGGGATCTCGATAATTATTGGGCACCCGTCACAGATTCCGGCAAAAATAGGTAAAAACCAGCGCCGTGGCGGGGATCGTGGGGGGAAAAGATACGGTGTGATTCTGGAACATGTTTTTTCACTGTATAACAGCGCGCGTGCGAGTTAAACCGAACCTCTGAACCGTGAGTCAAAAGGTCTGTAGTTTGGGCGGGGTATCAGTGCCCGTTTGATTGGGGGTGCCGTTTCAGTTTAAGCAGTTTTTGGTAATGCCATCAAATTTCGATTGCTCTCCACCTTCTGCTCGCTGCTACTACTGCTCATCAACCATTTCAACCATTCGTCGGAGACTGAAATCAGCCAAAACACCACCCAATCAACACCAAAATCGCCCCGGCAAAAATGATTTTGCGTCAAATAGCATGTTGAATTAGATTAAATTGGCAGCCCAGGCTAAATTAGATTCTCTACAACCTGTTTGGTATGGATTCCACAATAATTAGACTGCTCATTTCTCACACAATACTAAATCAAGGAGAAAATACAGTATGTTTAGCATTGAAAAAACATCTAGTAATAAGATGGTAAATGTAAAATCAACCAAGCAAATACAGAAACTGATACAGCTTTCATATATATCATATGATGCTTTTACTTCTAAGAATCACCAGAGACATTTTGAAGCAAATGATAGACCAAAACCGAAACAATATACAGCATGAGAGAAGCTCTGACTACAAAAAGGAGCTCCCGTTTTAGTCTGAAGGAATACACTGTAATATGGAATTACTTCTAAGAATCAGAATGGACAGATATATCTTTGAGGACAACCAGCATCAAAACAATATACAGCATGAGGGAAGCACTGACTACAAAAAATAGTTTCTGCTCTAGGTTTCAAGCAGCAACTGGCTTGCACAGATGCATCATCTTGTGGCTGCTGCTATTCTCGAGAAATATGTAATAATCTGAAGCAGCACCTGGTCAAAAGCTAAGAAAGAATCATTGTCTCCATCATCCAATCTTCATCACAAACAATGCAAGTGACTAGAAGCAGAGGTTTTCAATAGTGAGCCATCCTCGTGTTCTTCAGCTTGAGTATGTCCAATTCTTGTGACTTCATAGTTGAGATTACCTGCATGAACTAGATTGTGAATTTTGCTCATCCACAAGATTCTTCATCAATTCAGCAAACTTCTCAGCCCTATGGCTGGGCCTCACAACATTAATATCCTTCCACTGACAGCATGGATCACTCCACCACCTTCGCCTCCCAGCGCACCATGCCCCAGGAACTGATCTATAATAGTCACGTCCAAGTATCTTCTCATCAATCTTATCAAGCACTGCATCATCCTTCTGGAACTGCCTTGCGAAAGGTACTCCACTGTCTACCATTTCATCATAATCAGTCATATTGAGGAAGTGAGGCTCCATTTGAGGAGGATTATCCCACACCAAGTATCTCATGTCACTGTTAACTGTTTTGTTCTGGAATTCAGGAGCATTACATAGGACTGACTGAAAATAACCTTCTTGTGATAACGGTACATTTGTAAAATACATAAGCAGGGTCCGAGGAAGATTCTCCCAGCCTATGATGCAGTATTCCATGAAAGATCGACTTAGAATCACCCATTGTGATCCTGTGATGAAAACTCAGAATAAATAAATGTGGAGTTGCTAAAGAAAATAGTTTGGAGAAAAAAGATGAATGCCTGTGAAGAATTTGAAAGCGTCAGGGGTCTGTCGCTTCTCTGTAGCGTGAAAGATTTGGGTCCTTCGAGCCAAATAAATCCCTGGGTCCACCACAATTGGTTGAACTCTCTGTGACCTGCAAGGAAGTAAAACAGATTCCAAAGGGGGTCAGCCGTGATGTAGTAATTGATACAATGAAATCTGCAAGTGTAGAATATGTGCCTACTCTTTCCAACCAAGATTGCTAGTATGATCAACGAAGTTGAGGTCCCTTGGCAGAGAGGAGAAGACATGGATCAAGTCTGCAAGAAAGAAAAAGAAGGCATCTGTAACCACGAAATAGAGCAACAAGCTGACTACAACATACAAGATCAGGGAAATTTTCTCCATATGAGTTTCATCATAAATTGGCAAGTTAGAAGATCATAGAACGTTGACCTCTTCCAAGACCAAGAGCAGCTGACACGATCATGCTAGCATGAAAGCAATAAACAGAGCCAATAATCAATGAAAATTAAAAGTAATCTATCTCAAGCAATAGAAAAGCTGAAATTCAACCAATAGCTTCAAAAGAAAAACATTTACACAGGACCAATATATAGTTGCTGGTTGCCATTTGGCATTCCGTTCTGTAACAAGAAATTAAACACAAGAATTTAGTTTCAATGGAGTCAAGACATCCATTTCATACCAAAAACATGGCTATAGGTGTTATTAAAAAATTTAATAAATGTCGGACATTTATATACATATGCAAGATACTCATGCATAAGGTCAATATTAGTTATGGAAACCACTAATCAGTAGTATCAAATTTGAAAAGACATACACATATCAATTATTCCCATAAAGCCAATAAATTCTAACAGAATGAAAGAATTCAGATAAACACCGAAATTAAACAAATTCAAGGATCTCTCCCCTCTTTCAGCTAAATCCGAGGAGCCAAGACTGAGATCTCTTGTTGGTGTTAAAAATCCAACAGATATCTCTCATAGTAGGACTAAAAATGATGAGCACCTAATCATGCTATATCCCAAAATAGATTGGTACCAAATCAGAATCTGCAAACCAAACAATTCCAACATTGTTCGCCCAAATTTTATCAAAATCGGATCTTTTCAGAGATAACAAGCCTGTTTTGAAAAATAAAAAGAATAATATTTTTATCACCAGGACGAAGATCACTTACCATCCTGAGTGATCAGAGGATAATCCGCAGCATTCAGAGTCACGAACCAATCCCACTCCCCATCAATCCTCAACATCACCGATGCGGCATGAAGCGTTGCGGCGAGCACCGACGAGCCCATGTAGGTCATGGGATCGCCCCTCCCGAGCACGTCCACATTCCCAAACGCCCGTATGGCGGGGATCGCGGACCGTGCAGCGACGGCGAGGTAGGCACGCTCGGAAGCGGAGGCATCATAGGAGAGATGGAGGAGGTACCGGTTGCGGGGGTGGTAAACGGCGAGGAGGAGGCGGACAAGCCGAGGCGCATCGCCACGGGAACCGGAGATGTAGAAGGCAAAAGAGGGCGGATGGCGGGGGCCGCGCCGGAGGTCGGGGGCCACGGGCAGGAGGGAGGAGGAAGCGGTGAAGCCGGAGATGGCGGTGAGGAAGAGGAGGAGAGAGACGAACGCGACGGAGATGAGGGGGAAGATCCACTTCTCGGCTGCCATGCACGGATCTAGATGGAATTCATGGCGATGGAGGGGGAATCGGGCCTAGGGTTTGCCGCTGCAGCGAGGAAGATGGGGATTGCGGAGTGGGGACAGATGGGAAACGGCCAAGGGGAATCGGGTGATGTCACGGTCTTTGTTCAAACCTTGTTTTATAAAGAATGGTGACGTGGGAGACGCGCAGTTGGTGGTGGCACAGGAAACGCGCAGGCGAACTGAAGCTGTTGAGGAGGTGCGTTCTGATTGGCTGCGATGCCTGGAAAAGAAATAATTTGGAAACGTGGCGAATTTTGAGTAGAGAGTCTGTCGGGTTTATGTTATGCTGTGATGTATTATTAGGCATGATTTTGTGATTGATCATTTGTCCACAAATACAGCGTCAGGTCAGAAGTTCCGGTCGAGCCCGGACCGTTTGGGGCCAATCGTTGGTCGGGAAAAAAAGGCCCGATGTGGGACATGGTTCTAGAATTGACAAGGACAGGCCTTCGGCGTCCGAAACTCCCGGAGATAGAGTTATGGATTTGAGAATTAATCGCGATAATTAGTGCTTAATCAAAAGAAGTTGAACGTGTCATAAAGTATTAATCACACGTGATTAACTTAGCATTGATTTTCTTATTAATCACACGTGATTAGCTAAGCATTGATTTTCTTTGTTGTTATTTAATAATAAAATTCTGACGCTGAGTATTTCGCATGGTTCGCGGTTTCGGTCGAATCCGCGCCGAAACCCTAAAAAACGTTTCAGTTTAGGGTTTCGGTGCTGCAGCACGGCTGCGGACGCGTGCGGGCGAGGGCGAGGGCGGTTGCGTGCGAGGGCGGGCGAGGGCAGCGGGCTCGGGGCGGCTGCGAGCGACTGCGGGCGAGGGCATCGGGCTCGGGGCGGCTGCGGGCGACTGCGGGCGAGGGCGGTGTGCTCGGGCGGCCGGCAGGCCGCGGGGGGCGGGCATAGGGCGGTTGGGGCAGCCGCAGGGCACACGGGCCGGCCGCAGGGAGCGCGGAGCGGTTGCAGGCGAGTGCAGGGCTCTGGCGGCAAGCTCGGCGTGTGCAGGGCGAGCTCGGTGCGTGCATGGCGAGCGCAGCGCGCGCGGGGCGAGCTCGGCGTGTGCGGGGCGACCGCAGCGCACGTAGGGCGAGCTGAGTGCGCCGGCGGCGAGCTCAGCATGCGCGGGGCGAGCGCAGCACACCGGCAGCATCCTCAGCGCACTTGGGCCGACCGTAGCTCGCCCATGGCGCCCACGACGAACTCAGGGCTCGAAACTGGCATCTCCGATATGTCCGGCATCCCCGCGCGGCATCTCCGGCGAGCTTAGCAGCCCAACATCTCCGGCAGCTCTGCCGACGAGGGCAGCTCGGCCGCCGAGCGCAGCTCCCCCCGCGAGCGCAGGTCGGGCGGCGACGATGCTTGCCCCCGCTCTTGGTTCGGTTTAGGGTTTAGTGTACTGATTAGTATAATTCGCATGGCAGGCAAGATGTTAATCAATATCTAACAGATAATGCGAGGTATAGCTAATATAACGATTATCATGAGCGAGATGTTTTCATACAATTCAGGATATCATCAGTCAATGCAGGACCATACCATTTTCTGTTATCTGCATGCTAAACAATACTATCGATCACAATTCCATCGTACTGATGAATATGGTGATCAAGAATATCAATCTTTTCAAGATCTACCTCGGAATAGCATGCGGTTATAAGATGGATTTATATCATGTATGAAATGATGTTTTTAAATTTTAATCATATTCATATCATTTCTTGTATGTTTTTTTAATACACTAATATATATTAAAAGTAGATAATATCAGTGACTAACTATCAAAATTAATTTTAATTAGCTTAAATAATATTTTAAATTATTATAAAATTAAGTATAAATTCATTTATAATTTTCCAAATTTTTTCAAATTTTTTTTAATATTTTATCATATTTTTAATTTGAAGTCAAAGCACAGTCAAAATATAGTCAAACTCTGGTCAACGTCCAATTAATAATTTAAAAAATTCTTTCGGCCGAAACCGAAACGGCCAAAACTGAAACCGAAACGGTCGAAACGGCCGGAACGTATCGGTTTCGGCCGGTCCCGAAACTAAAACGGTAAACCTTGGTATTTCGGTGGGGGATAATTGGCAGGGCCGCATTACATTGTGCTTGTGAGTTGTGATTAATTCAGTCAATGAACCACGGCTTACTGCTCTTTTTTCTTTTCAATCTCAAAAAGATTTCTTATATTAACAGTTTAAAGTCTCATAAAATATATTTTTAAAGATAATTATTTCAATAATTATAAGATAAAATTATATAAAAATAAAAACTTCTTGTATTAAAAAAATTAAAAATGTCGGAATTTCAATGGAAAAAATAAAGGGTGCAGATATCAAAGCCCTTGTCATCTTCAGGCGCGATGGCGCCTCAACTTTCAAGCCATTCGTCCCCCTCCGCGAGCACGGCAAGGGGAAAGTATGACTGACGAAGAGGAAATGGTTGGGGTTGTCGGCAATGGACTTGGCCGGTTACTGGCTGCGGTGGCAGCGGCGCTCTTCGTCCGCGTCATCACCAGCCCCGGCGCTGACCTCACCTCGCCTGACGACGACCCGGAATTCGTCACTGCCGCAGCGGACGGCGACGAGGAGGCCCCCTCCGGTGAGGTCGTCCATGGGACAATTCGCTGGAGCGGCATCACGTGTTCCCTCTCTTACAAGCGTAGAATATCAGTGAGTTCCAAAAAAATTTCTCTTGATGACTCCTACAATCTGAGGGCTTCGGGCATTTTTTTTCGCTTTATAAAGCTGTTTTGATTCAATTTTTATCCTTTTTTCTTTTTTTTGTTAATTTGCTTGTATTGATATTTGTTGAAGAAAAAGAAGATATTTTTGAAGGGAAGTTTTGAAGATTTTGATCACTCTGAGTTTCAGCTGTGCATCAAGTGATGGTTATGGTGAGAATATAATTTGCAGATTAGATTTCTGCTAACACATGTAAGTGGGGAGGCGAAGCTTGGAAGGTTGCTTGCAATCATGGAGCCTTCGGAGTCAGGGCATTTGGAAGTAACTGGGAGGCCTAGGTCAAGTGGAGGTTACAAACAAGCTTTTGGTTGATTGAGTTATGGAACTCTGTACAATGCTTTCAATTGCTTATATGATGAATTTTTCAGGACTGCTTATGTGAGACAGAAGGTCCTTTTCTTTTCACAGCTGACTATGCCTCACTTGCTGCTGAACACCAGCTTCCAGACATAACGTCTCCCGAGAAAAGAGATGAGTATGTGGACAAACTCCTATTCCAAATGAGCCTGGTGAGTCTTTAGTTTTGTGCCTATAATATCTACTTATGAAATAATAAAAAAATTTGCAATTTGTCGTGGAAAAGATCTGTTCTCTTAGGATACATACAACTAATAGGTTACGCATTCTCCGGAACAATGTTTGTGTAATCTGCCTAATCAGAGTTTCTGGTCTGTAGCGTATCATTGGCTAATTGAGCAGTTGAGAGTTCTAGTTGCCTGTTTGAAATGCAAGTATTCCTCTGAGATTTTGTAAGCAACTTGTAGAGCAATCTTTCGGAAGTATCTTGGTTCAGAAGCTTAGCATCATCCAAGTGTGTAGTGATTGTAGATTCTAGCATTATCAGTGGAAAATTTATTTTTATTTCTTTCCCTTGCTTAAATAAAATGTTTTCTGACTTGGGATTCTTTTTATTCTTGGTGGTGGATTTGTTTCTTAAAATATCAACTATGCCAATTCCATCATTGGTGATGCAAAACTCCGTGGAATTAGTGGTGGTGAAAAGAAATGTCTGTCACTTGCATGGGTGTATGCTTTATTGCTCTTCTTCATCATGTCTAAATCATCTCTATTTTTCCATCCGTTTAAACTCTAATGTGTGAACCCTTGAACCCTAATTTAGTATCAAATAATTGATTTGTTATCCATCTATTTAATGAAATTATATTGTTAAATTATGCCCTAAGCTATCAGGACTTTCTATCAAACTCGGCTCACTTGCAAATGATGTTTTTGATATGATGGCATATGTCCACTACTATCTAATCTAAGCATCTGAAGCCAACATTTAACATGGACTCAATTTCATAAATTTTTGAGGCTTTCTTCTTTCAACAGGTCCCCGAATTATAATCAGAATTTTTTTACCTCCAATCAGCATGCTTTTTTTTTCACTAAAACAATTATTCATGCGGGCCTGGATGCATTCCAAGCAGAGAAGGTCATGGAGACTCTTCAGCAACTGGCCCAAGATGGACATACTGTGATTTGCTCCATACACCAGCCAAGAAGTTCGGTTTATAATAAATTTGATGACATCGTGTTATTATCAGATGGTGCAGTTGTTTACATAGGTCCTGCAAAAGATGAACGCTTGCCATATTTCTCTGAACTTGGGTTAGTCCTTTTGTTCTCTGCTATTTCAGGGAGTTTTGATCCTTTTGCTAGCGTGTAGTATAGCGACTTCCAGCAGCCCCATTAAATTTTATCTTTTTCTTATACGTATTCATGCATGACATAATGTCCATATATGAGTTGATTTAGTTACTTTCAATGTCCTCTAGAACGCAAGAATGAAGTGCAAACCCTAGAGAATCGATACAACATTTGCCTTACCATGCATACTTCCGTAAATACCAAACACCTTTTATTCAAGGGAACATCTCCTAGTTTGCTTTTTGGTGAATACTGCTATTTGTTAGGTATCAGTGTCCAGACCATGTCAACCCCTCTGAATTTTTGGCCGATCTTATATCCATTGATTACACTTCAGCTGAAAGTGTGTATTTTTCTCAGAAAAGGATTGAGGATCTGATTGAAGCATTTTCTAGAACTGCACATTCGGTGCATAAGTCCAGTCATGGAGAGGAAAAAATCCAGCACTCCAACAAAATATGCAAGGAAATCTGTGGTCAAGCAGAAAGGTGGTTGGTGGAGGCAGTTTTGGTTGTTTCTTAAACGAGCTTGGATGCAGGTTTATATTCCTCGCTTTCCATGGTCTTGTATAGTTCTGTAGGGAGAGCTACCCTAGTCAACGTGGGCATTTTATGCACATAATCATGTTTATCTGCCACCCATTTTGATTCATTGTTCAGAATTCTGTCTCTTTGTTATGCTCAGACTTCACGCGATGGACCTACAAACAAGGTGAGGGCAAGAATATCTATAGCATCTGATTTTTTTTTTTTGTTTTTTAGCAGCCGAGATTTACTATTATATTCTTGTCAAAGACAAAGAATAAAATGATACAAAAGTTTGGATCATACCTGCAATTATTTTTGGATGTCTTTTGGCGAATGGGAAGAACTCAAACATCCACCACACTGTAGAGATTCTAGTGATCTATGTAACTTTGTGTTTACTTGATGTAGGTGGCTGCTATTAACACAGCAATTGCTGCACTCACTAAGATTGTGAGTGTGTTTCCCAAGGAACGGACAATAGTAGACAGAGAAAGAGCCAAGGGGTCTTGTACGTTAGGGCCATACCTGTTGTCTAAATTGATTGCTGAAATTCATATTACAGTAGCATTCCCATTAATTTTTGAGACAATTCTCTATCCAATGGCTCGTCTCAATCCTGCACTATCTAGGTTATATTATGATGTTTTAGACTTCTCTATAAATGTTGTCCATAAAGCACTTAATAAACTTTACTTACCTTTTTCATATAAGCGGTGTGCAAAAAATTAATTCAGTTCAGCAATGCGTACTTGCTAGATAACTTATTCAAGTGAAAAAGATGTGGAAATTTTAAGTTATGCTTCGTGTGTGGACACTATGCCGAAATCAGGAGTATAGACCTTTGAAAATGGTAGGAAGGAGGAGGGGAATATCCAGAACTTCTCTGGATTGATCATTAATAAGGAGGATAGAGAATTACTATACCCAACATATCCAGTTTGGGATGTGACTGGAATCAGGCATTGTGACAGTTCCTTATTATTGTTTTTGTGATGCAAATGAGAAAAAGGAACACATTTATTCTCTACATGGATCTACTTGATATTGTTAACAATAACTTCGGCTTCTATGTCAAATCCCTTAAGGAAAATCTTGAAATTCAGGTTTGCAAAGTTGTGTGGCATCTGCAATGGGCCTTACTGTTGGTGCCATGGTTCCCACCACTGAAGCAGCAATGGCTGTGGGACCATCTCCCATGCCTGTTTTCATTGTCTTTGGAGGCTATTATGTCAATGCTGAAGATACACCCATGGTCTTTAGATGGATCTCACATGTATCTCTGATAAGATGGTAACATACAAATCGGATGCTTTCTGACACTTTTTACATTTTGGGTATAAATTTCTAAAATCTTGTTTTATTGCAATTTTTCAGGGCTTTCCAGGGGCATTGCATCAATGAGTTCAGCAGGCTTTAATTTGAGCAACAAATTTCTTTTGGCGTTCAGACTGGAGAACAGCTACTTGGTCATTCCAACTTAAAACGCTTACAAATCCAGAGTTCACTCAGAATAGTGGTATAATAACAAAAGGAAGATTATTTTCTTCGGCCGCACTCATGTTTAGCCTGTCTAATGCTTCTTTCAATCTTTTTTACGCAATACTACCTTTTAGAGCACTGGATCCTAACACCTTCAATGTTACAGGCACTGCTGAGGTTTTCTTTCCGCATGAAGGATACTCATGTTTTGGTATTGGACCACATATCTGCTGCTGCAGAAGAACAAGCCCAAATACCAGCAACTCCAACCTCCTCCACGAGAACAGCAAACTAAATGATTTGCAATACGTTATCAATTTGCTGACATGCTTAAACAGTAAATGTTTGCCTGGGGCATCAGCTTTTGTTTCGCCAAAGCTTCCATTTTTACACATCTATATGTATCTGTCTAACTGTTGGCATTTTAATTACGATTTTAGTGAATTGGGTGCAGTTGTTTTTTTCAAAAGAATGAAATGATCTGAATCAAGCGTGATGTTATCCTTGTTAACTTTATAAGATTCTTGCAATGAAGAGCCAAAATAGAATGGTTTTCTGCAAATGTGGATAATGCAGGGTTTGTCTGCCAAGGCACGGGTATTCCAAAGAACCTCTGAATTGGAAGAATCCAAAGGCCGGTATAATACAGGTTTTTCTTACTAACTCACAATAAAATTAAATTACGAATCAGGCCCTTTCTATTTGGGCTGATTAATGGTCAGCCTGGCCCATGGGTCAATTAGACCCAGGCTCAATTTGGGCTCCCACTGCGATACCCGTTTCCATGTGAAGAACACGCTCCCTAGTCGAGTCTGTACTGCTCTCTTTCCTCTTCTTTGCAATTCCCTGCCAAATCGCGGCAATGGCCGACAAGCCGAGCAGAGCCCTAGCGATATACGGCGACGGCTGCGCTTCCCTCGTCTCCTCGTCGGAAGCGAACCTCCACGCCTTCGCCTCACGAGCCTCCTGCGGCTTCCTCTCCCTCCGATCCCCTCCTTCCCCCTCCTCCGGTATTCCTTCATTTCCCCTTTTTTCTTCTTCGTTTTCTTTGAGAAATTACGAAAAAAAATGATGCCATTTTGGTTCTACATGGATTTAAAGATCGAGGTGGTCTTTGGTTTGGTAGATTGGTTGTAAAGTTGGGACCTTTTACTCCAATAGATCTAGTTTTTATTGATGCGGTGATGGTGAAGTCTCTGGTTGTTTTGGCATTTAATTTGGTAGGGATGTAAAGGACCGTTCTTTTCTTCTTTTGACTCAAGGGGGAAAGATATTGGGCTCGCTGAACAATGTTGTTTTTTAATTTCTGGGTTTTCAATTAGCTGTTGCAGCTTAAGAATGCCAACATAATTCCACAGCAATTTCCAGAATCTATGCTGTAGCAAATCCAGCTTTAGTAACTTCTATCACCATTGAAAGGTTTTTCAATCAATCAGAATTCAGAAGGGAATTCTTTTTTGTGATCCACAAAGATCAACAATAATAGCTTCTTGGTGTTCTTAATGTGTGAAGCATGGAGCTATTTTGTTGTTTATGTTAAATGGCTTTACACGAGCTCAAATGAACACGTGATTCCTTTTACTTATATATTTTCACTTTGTTGGATTTACTTATTGGTTGGAACTTCAGAAAGTGAAGATGATCGAGTGGTTAAGGAATTGGCAGAATTACTGGATGCTTATGATTTTTATGTGACAAAGGCAAGTTTAGTTTTTATGTTGTTGTACAGCTGATAGCAGAGTAATACAGCAGCATTCACCTTATTTTTCGTTGCATTGTTTGTATCATGGCCTTTCAGGAAAGAAACATGGGTAAAGCAGATGCTGCTGTAGATGCCAAGGAACCTATGGATCGAACAATATCAGAAAGGTGAAATGAGTTCAATTCGAGAATGAAATTAATTTGGCTTTTGTAATATATTATCCACTATATGAGCTTGTTAATTAGTTTTCTTATGGCACTTCAGGTTTATGGGTTTGCGAGCTGCTTTCTTGACTAGTTGTCCGAAGGTTGGACCATTTGCAAGGAGTCTTGGTTTCAATGTTTTACAACTTCAAGAACTAGTTACAGAAACTGATTCAAGTGAATCCCTTCCTGAAGCCAATGATGCCTTAATATCCAAATTGTTATGCTTTCTAGGTTTTTCTGAAGGAGAAGTACTAGAAGACTATGACTTTGAACTAGTCTTTCTTCATGTTAGTGCGAGTAAAAAGGCAAAAGATGTGAAAGCAAATAAATCCATCTCTAATAATAATGTTGATTGGCTTGACAAGCTGGTTGGTGGCATCATGCAAACAATGCATTTACATGCAACAATTGCCTCGCGGTTACACTTCTCTATTTTATTAAGCTATGGTACTGTTTCTGAGAGTGACAAGAGATTCTCTTTGATTTCAACCTCTGCAACAGAATCAAATTCTGATCTATCATTACTTTGTCCACTTCAAAGTTATACCATGAAAGGAGGAAATGTACTTGACTGCATTAGGTACAGCACTATTCCTCCAGTTTATGTTTTTGGCAGTTCATGATTTCTTAGAGTGGCGAAATCTCTGGTCTGCAGACATCACCATCCCATACTAATTGGCCAGTGGCAGGAGGGAGTAACAAGAAAGGATATGGCAAGTTCCTTTTCCTTCGAGGAGTTTAAGGAGGTATGCATTTACTTCGCTATCATGCTGCTGTCTTCATGCCTCGTTGTTCCCATGACAAGCTTTGCTAGTAGTATGTATTATGCTAATATGACTGAAAACAATGATGCTTTCAATGTCAACTTGTTTTATGAAAATGTGAACTATCGAGAACTCTGTTCAATTCTGTTATCAAGATAAACCATACCTTGTTGGATTCAATTATCCTTCTTTGAATTGTCAACCCTTTTCTTGAAATATCTGTGTTGATTTTTTCAATGATCCTTATTTGAATTGTGTGGCACATTAAACCAGAGTCATTATGCTTTGAAGACCATCACAACGAGGCATTGAGCTTGGGTTCTTTAGTGACTTACCACCACCTTAGTACCAAATAAATTTCTTTCTCATGATGCAGAATGGGGGTAGTCTCGCAATACTTGCAGATAGATTTTTGTACGAAGTTGCATTTAAGCTTTGGAAAGCACCTAAATATGGAGCTTGAGGTGCAAAACCACTGATTTTGAGGTAAGGATGTGAAATAAGAATGTCGTGACACGTGCTGCCTGGACCAGAAAACCGAGTATGGAACCTGAGATCAGAAGTCACCTGAACATGGAGGCTTTGTGTCTGTGAAGGTAGAATTATAGCATGCAATAACCCTTCAAATGGGCAGGGAGGATCATAACTAAGTTTTGTACTTGCAAACCAATTAAAGGTTGTGAAGTCGGTCTGACTCCTGAGAATTATATATTTCAGCGATATTTAGCTGCCAAATACTCTCTGTTATGAACAAAATTTGGCAAAAGATATTGCTGATGAAATGTTTATTGTTGTCTTTTCCAGGCTGATAGAAAATAATATTTGACAGAGTTCATATCCTTTGTTGCCCGGCTTCTTGTATTGTTATGTAACTATTCCATTGAGGTTGCATGATGCGACGGTAATGAACTCTTGCAATCAACTTACCTTTTTTTTAGTTGTTTATTTTTTTTTCCAATTTCTATTTACAGAATCAGAAGTTGGTCTTTCCTGTGGAGTGCAAGCCTCTGGGTAAACCGTTCTAGATAATTTTCTTCCTCCGATCTTCTGGCAGAATGATCAAATGTTGCCTTTTAATATGGGATTTTCTGGACGGACGAGAAACATCAGAAGTCTGCACTTCTTTCTTTCCATCTCCAACCAAGTCGAAAGCTCGTCCCAACTTGTCCGACAATTCCATTAGTTTATCTCAAAAAAATAAATTCCAATAAGAGTTGACCAAACGCGAATGAATGAATACTTGGACCGCAGTTTGCATTCAATTGAAGTCAACAATGATTGCTTTTTCTCAGAGCATCCGACTAATAAATAAAAATGAATTTTTCTCAACAAACTGAAATATTTTATTCATCCTCTGAAATTTGAATTTTTTAAAAAATCAACCGATCTCAATTTATTAAAAATAAAAGAAATCTCACTCTAAGCCTCCTTCAAAATCATTCCCACCGACAAGTCCGTTAAGATACCCAAAACCGAAGTTCCCAAATAACTTCCACTCCATCATTCAACCGACCACCATGAGACGCCCAAACCGCACCTCGCGAAAAAGCCGCCGCCGTAACGTGCTCGGCCTGTAAACGACTTACCTGTCAACCCCTCTGACCGCCGCGTGGCACATCAAAGCACGAATACTCGACACGTGTCGGTGACCCCACGCGCTCACCCGAGCCTATAAATTCAACTCCAGAATCCATGTCGCCATCAACTCATCGAGAAACCAAATGGAATCCGAAACCATTGCTTTCAGATTGCATTCGTGTCCTTCATATCCGGCTCGCCGACCTGTCGGCGTCCGACTTCCGACGAGGCGGCAGACCATCGCCTGTGCATCTCGAAGGCGTTACAACGGTTCGGACTACGGCGGCGGGCTGGTGGACGAGAACATGATCGTGCTGCGGAAGAGGATGCACGAGATGAAGATGGCGGAGCGGAACTACGAGCCGCCTGCGGACTGGATGGAGTGGGAGAAGAGATACTACACCAGCTACGACGCTCATGTCTGCGAGGCGGTCGGGTTGCTGCAGACCCTGCTCATGAACACGAGGCCCAGCCTGGCCATTGGGATGCTGCTGCTGCTCGCCTTTAGCTTGCCGACTTCGGGCTTCGTGATCGCCAATTGCTTGATGGACGCCTCGAGATCGGTGCTCTCGGGGTTGATATAAAAGATTAGAAAATGATTAGTCGCAGATTTGATTTTTCAAATGTAAAATTGTAACTTAATCCTTCATTTGTTGTACGACAGAGTTGGATTATTTATTGACAAAATTAGTAGATTTGACATATAGCCCCCTATAAGTTACCGTATCACAGATAACTCCACCGCTATTACTTGTGTGATTTCAAATTCAATCTGCACTGGATAGAAGTCAGGCTGCTCATTACATAAAGCATAAGTTGATAATCTAATCATCGATATTAATTGTAATAGATGGTTAATCAATAATATTATGACTAATATTTAATTAAAAAATGTTCGAACTTTGGTGTAAATATCTAAACGGTCCGTGTAAATATTTTGAACGTCCATGGTCTAAGATCGAATTTTAATGATTTTTTTGGTAATATGAACTTGAATTAGCAAGAATTAGGGTGTCAACTTTCGCGATGGAAGATTCTAATTTTAGATTGTAGATATATAAAGGAATGCGATTCAAATAGATAAATGAATTCTAAATGAATTGAGTTTACTTTAGAATTCAGAACGAACGTAGCAATCACAGAGCGACGTGTAACGCCGCATCACCTTCGCTCATTCTCTTCAAATTAACTTCAAATCCGATGACGTCGCTGTAGCAACTATCAACAGGGCTCTCCGCTTCTTCCCTTCAGAGGCAATCACCTTCGCGAAGCTTCGCGTCGTTGCATCATCGTCCTCATCCACAACTCAAACCCAAAAATATTCAATAAAAACTAACCCGAAAAATATCCTAACCGCGACATAAAAATAAATAGCAGCAACAATTATTGGATAAACAAATATTCCCAACTCAAATCGATCAATCCATCAAACGAGAGAATCTGCTGCAGCGAATCCTGCCGAAAATTGAGGAAGCTTCCTTCGAGCCCCGAAACAAAACCCGGCCGGTTCGACCCCACGCGCTACGCTGCTTTGCGTGAAGCTTCGCCGGTAAGAAAGATACCGCGTCCGCCACGCTGCTCCCCCCGCGCCGGCTCCCTTACGCTGTGCCCGTTTCCCCTTCTCTTCACTCGGATGAGGGCTCGTTCGACAACGAAATATTTCAGAAGAAAGCTGGAGATATATCTCCTACTTGTTTCGAAAAAGAAAAAAAAAAAAAAAAAAGGTTAAGATTTGAATATTTCTTGTTGAAAATGAGAATAATATCTTCGAAATAACCTCCCTAACTTAGATTTTGTTCGGTAATAGGCTGTCTTTTTTCCAAACATAACCCCTTCCGCATCGCACCCTAGTTTCACACAACCTGCATTGTCGTTTCCCAGCATCGTTTCCCATCTGCACCTATAAGTACATGCCTTGCCAGGACTTGCGATGGACCATCACATTCCCTTCAAGCAATGGAATCTACTACCTCAGCTGCTCTCGTTGCTTCACTGCCCCACCCTCCGGCGACTACTTCTCGCCGGCCTTTCGGGCTTGGCCTCCTGGAGAGGCGGCGAACGACTGTATGTGCTGCTAAGAAGAGAGATGGCTATGGGTCTGACTACGGAGGCGGGCTCGTGGACGAGAACATGATCGTGCTGCGGAAGAGGATTCATGAGATGAAGATGGCGGAGAGGAACTATGAGCCCCCGTCCGATTGGATGTTGTGGGAGAAGAGGTGGTACACGAGCTACGACTCCAATGTCTGCGAGGTTGTGGGCTTGTTGCAGACCCTCCTGATGAACACGAGGCCTAGCGTTGGCATTGCTCTGATGGTGTTGCTTGTCTTTAGCATGCCAGCCTCGATGATTATGATCACATTTCATCTCATCACTGCCCTCTCAGGCTTGCATCTCAACTGAGCAGTAGCATCTTCGGTCGCATAGCATTTAGAGTATTTTTGTAGAATATTACTTTGTCAGAGAAGAAGTATATTGGTTTGTAGGATGTAATCATGTAATTATTTATCACGAATATTCCTATGCAGGTATAATAGAAGCTAACAATACAATCATAAGAAACAGGATGACAAAGAAACCAGTGTCCTTTTTTTTCCTGATTTCTATGAATAATATCTGAAAATATATAATAAATCATTTTTTGACATTTAAGTTGATAGAAATTCAAGACTAACAGCCCACAAAAATTGAAACCCAGAAACACTCTTCGCCGTGGTGCATTTCCTTATTTCTCTGCTGGCCCTCCCACGTAAAGATGAACAGGCATGGCTGATTGGGACAGATGCCCTGAGATAATTCTGAGCCATTTCAAATGAAACCTTCCACTTGGAATTTAAACTCGAACACTTAGTACAAGGAAAAGCTGTACATTAATGCAATTGCCTCAATGTCTTGACCTATTGGGAGCTTTGAAAATGGAATCTTTGTAGTACTTGAGTTCCTTTATGCTTTCTTTGATGTCATCCATTGCTCGGTGTTTCTTTTCCTTCCTGGGGGCTTTCTTCCTCTCTACAAAAAAGGCAGAAGAAAGATATTTGTGACATTTTAAGTCAAAGAGTATGATTATATACTAATTTCTTCAGAATAGAAACAAATTTCTAAAACATAAACCATGAAAGGAGTCAATGGCAATCCAGCTTAATAATTTTTAAATCCCTTTGAAGGAAAAAGTTCCTTCTACTTGTATCAAACGAAGACTTGCAAGTAATGCCACAAGGGTAGAGCTTGATTATAAAATCAGTAGTTGGATGTCATCCTCAGCACTCAAGCCTTTCCTAGAAAGGTAAGACAAACGCGGTGCATGATGTTTACATGAATTCCACGAACAAAAAATGAGCTAGATTTTCAGCCATACACGTGCTTCTCTATTAGCATTTCAGGGAATAAAAAATCACCGCCATAATGTGAAGTTGGCGATTGTGAACTTTTCCTGTTTAGAGAAAAAAATGCTCTCTCCCTACATTATGGTGCAAATGGCAAAATGACAATCTCTTATATTAAATACCACTTTTGGACTTCAATTCTTCCATAGAGTATAATGAAACCGACTCAGGCAAAGACTCTGTTGTGGCACTCACATGACAAAGAAAACTGCAATTCAGCCCCCAGTGCAGGAGTACAAGTAAAAGGGCAAATTCAAGTACAAATTTTGGAAACCAATATGCCTTTGCTTTCCAAGAGAAACTAACATGCTATACATGATGATCCATTATTAAAAAAAATTAGATTCTTATATCTCATAAGAACATAAAGGAAAAAGAATAAACTACCTTTGGGAAACCATCGAATACACAAAGCCATGACACTGCTAACATCTACGAGTACATGAGGGAAGATGGCAGCCAGTTGTGGCATATATTTCTGTGAAGAGAAACACAAGAACAGAAGTTAAAAGATCAAGCCGAAGATTGGGTTCATTCATACGATTGATATAGAAAAGAATTGACGATAAAAGCCATCCAATGAGGAGGTAAATCCAGTCAATAAGGTCAACAAAATGACAAAGCAGCAAGCTACTGTTTAGGTTCATTGTAAGTTCTGAATGGATTAGATTCTGGACTGGGTTTCCATAATCAATCCTCTTCGAGTCATTCGCAAAGGCCTCTTCAGACTTTTCAGTATTACAACATCTCAATTCTTCCAAGATCATATATACATAATGTCATGGCCCATAAGACCCTTTTCATACTTTATGTAGTTTGAAAAATTTTCTCAGAACAATCTGACCACACACCTCACCTTTGTGGGTCTCCATTCCATTTCCAGGGCAGTTCTGTTACCTACATAGTGTCCATTAAGGTTTCCTCATGCACCCATCACTCGGTTTATGTAAAATTGTGAAAATTGTGATTCGGAAGCAAAATTTGAAGGTTTTAGCTAACTGTTGCGTGAATAAAGGATCAATAACAATTAAACATCCATAAGAGAACCAAACAAACAGCAAAACAATATTCTAACTGCAATACTAACCTTCAAAAATAAAAGGTCCACATAGATAGAATTTCCTGCCAAAAGTGGCGTATCAGAGCCTACATGTTTCTTCACAAAATCTATGACCTGCAATGCAGTAAATTTCTGATGACATAGTATTCTGCTAAGAACAAATATAAGAAGCTATCAAATTGCAGGAAGATAAATCCGTAGCATCTTTTATTGATTAGACTACTTGGGATTATATATGGAAGATGCTGTTATGATATCCACACAATGCTGTCAAGAAAACTTCAATGAGCAATGCGCGCATGACTTCCGCATCAAATTTTGCAATACTAGAGATAGCATAAATAGGAGAAAATTTAAAAAAGGGAACAATTAGCATTTTGCGATGTTGACTGATGAACCTGTCTCTCCGCATCCCCCTCAGTAACTGTACTTTGTAAAACTCTTTTTGTTAAACCTGATTTGCAATAAAAAAAATCAATGTTTTCATTTCTCAAACTATTTCTAAGAGAATCCATTATTTCAAAAAAAGTAGAGTTGATCCAACAGAATACCATTAGCAGTGTGATGGTCCCGACACCATTCCCCCATGTCATCCAAGCACTCCTTGGTTTGTCTAATGACCAGGTCAGGGCCCTAAATTAAAATCATACAAGTTTACATTTGAAACATGTAGAATTTACATGCCAAGAACATCAGGAAAAAGAAACCTCATTCAGTTACAACCAGGGACAACCATAATTGGCATAAAATGCCGGAACATACTCCAAAAGGAAATTGCAAACAAAATATACCAGCAGGAGACAATATTTCTTATATAATGATAAGGAGAAATTTAGTATGATAGAGAAAATCTATGTATTAGTAAAGGTGATAGAAGACTTAATTATTTGTCAGTGAATTCAACCAACTATCTGCATCCAGTTAAGCTAAGATAGATCTATAAAACCTGATGTAACAACATATGATGATGTAAAATTAGTTCATCTCCTGATTGAAGTTTCCTATAGTTCTTATAGAGACAATTTCACATTAGTGCAGACCATCTTGTTAGTTGATTTAAACAGCTTGCAGGACCCGATAATGGTCAACTCTATCTACAAAAGCCTGTTTCTCTAGCCCATTCCTTGTAACATAAAAATGGCATATGGCATTTCATGGATATGATTGCTGAAGGAGCTTGGAGTTGCAGGATAAAAGATAGTCATAATGCACATAATATTCAAGGTGAGAGAAAAGAGGTAACCTCAACCAATTTATTCAAGCTACCATCTGTTATGACACAGGCTATCTCCAAAATTCGATCAACTTCAACATTCAAACCTAAAAATGGAATCAATAAAATATGTAAGGAGGTAGGATACAGAAAACACTCAAAAATTTTGAAATATTTAATGGTGTTTCATACAATTCAATGTAAAACTCTTCCATGTATTACCAATCATCAAGACATAACAAAAGGAAAAATATTTGGAGATAAAAATAAAAATACTTCATTTGAACTGTTGTGACAACAGACAAACTACACCTTCATTTATAACTACATTTGCGGAACAATCAAAATATTCCTTAAATTTTGAAAGTTTTAACCCATGTAATTTGAATTGCAAGCGTTGTATAGCTCGTGTTTCTTATAAAAAAATTTGAAGATGGAAAATTAATCCTATATAAATACATCAAATGGCCATTCGCCGAAACAAAAGATACATTTTATATTTTTAAGCAACATTCCGTAAAAACAAGACCCAGAAAAAGTGCATGACTGAGAATCAAGTCATCAAGATCAACTCAAATTAACCATATTTATTTAAACAACAGCAACTTTCAATACGGAACATTTAGAATAACACAAAAACACTACCCGTCATTTCCAAATCGACCCACACAAGCGGCATTTTATACTCTCTTAGTGTTGAAGGAAATTTCTCCTCTTTATCTTCATCTTTCGTCCGAATTGGATCTTTCTCCAAGGCCTCACCTTTGTTCTTCACCTTCTCTATACAAAAAATCGAAAACAGCATACAAAAAAAAAACACCTTCAATTAACCGCTAGCCGCTTCTAATCACTGCTACACCAGTTCAAGCTGACAAGTTTCCCAACTTAGAACAACACATAGAGAACAAATTAACTACTCACCTGAAGCAGAGGCAAGGTTCTGATTCCTGGCAGCAGCTAGTCCTGCAACCTGGTCTTGATTGTCTTCAGCATCGAGATCAAGGACGGAGAAGGCGTTGGAGAGGCTGCTCATGACTGCAAGAAGGCTTCTTCGTGGTCGTCTGAGCCAGTGATCGCGACGGAAGAAAAGAGGGTTCACGGCCGGAAGTAGGAGAGAAGAACAGGGGGAGCAGGGTTTCGCGAATTAGGGACGTGGAGCAGACGACGGAGAATTGAATGCGGCCGCAGCCCAATATAGCGATTTTGTGTGACTCTACTTTCTGGGCTTTCAGGCCCAAGATGGTGAGAATTGGGCCGAACACGATGAAATTACCTTGATACCCACATAGCTTTCTTCATAACCCTGACGAATGTTACAAATTCTAAAAAGAAGGAAAAGTAATCCGCCGCCCTCCGACGAAGCATCACGAAAATGACTGCGATGCGAATATTATTATACAAATATATATCCACAATTGATATTTAATAATAATATTATTATTATTATAAAGACGCCTGCCCAACACCGACACCAAAATTGCGACGTCTCTTGCTCTGTCAAGTCGTCTACATCGGGCTTCAATCTTTCTACCAATTTTCGGAAAAAAAAAATTCGCTGAATTATTGGACATTTTTCAATCTGAAACTCGCGATGCTCTGTGCGGCAGTTTTGAGGTATAAAAAAGCCAATATTTGAGCAGAACGGAAGTAAATTTTCCCAATCTCGGGCGTTGGATCCATCTAATTCTTTTAATCTTTTTAAAAAAAAGTTTAACCAAGAATCCAGCCCCAGCTTCTCGTGAATCAATAAGAGCCTGAGCTGTCCTCAAATTGGTCTGAATGACGGCGAGTGTGGCCAACTTGGATTTGCTTATTAACCAAATGCACCGTATCTGCCCTAATTTTTTTTTTTTTTCCCAAAAAATCAAAGTAAACGCAAGCGCCTGAAATATTTAGTTATTTCCAAATATTTATTCAAAAATTCCAATATATATACATAAATATGTGAAAAAAGCACGTGGAAGTTTCATTTGCAAGATCGCAACATGGTTGCGCCCTAAGCGTCAAACTCACAACCCTATAAATATAACAAGTCATCTCCATCATTTCCTCATCATCGCCACCAACTTCTTCTTCTTCTTCTTCTCCTTCTTCACTGACAATTACAACGTCGAAGACTAATGCACGCCTCCTCCTCAACGCTTCCAATTCCTCTCTTCTCCTTCGCCGGCAGAGGGAGAGGACAGCCGTCTTTTCTTGTTCTAGCATCGAAGCGAGATGCGTATGATTCCGAGTACGGTGGGCGGCTCGTGGACGAGAACATGGTCGTGCTTCGGAGAAGGATACAGGAGATGAAGATGGAGGAGAGGAACTACGAGGCCCCCGCGGAGTGGACGGAGTGGGAGAAGCGCTACCACGCGAGGTACGGCGCCGACGTGAGCGAGCTGGTGGGATTCTTTCAGGGCTTGCTGATGAACACTAGGCCGAGCTTGGGGATTGGGATTATGGGGTTGGCCATGTTAAGCGTGCCAGCGTCCATGGCGATAATGCTGTTTCATTTGGTGGAGGCTGTGAAGTCCGTTCTAGGCTGATACGTACATTGCAGTTTACTCGTTATTATTAAAAAAAAATATGTTGGGATCCGTTTGATTCGTAATTATTGCGAAAACTTACGATTACTAGATAAATTTTGTCCTAAAAAGTTAAACTCAAGACATTATTATGAAAGGACGAAACAATTACATTTATTAATCACGAATTAAAAAAGTGCTCAGAAGTTGTAGAGATTGTTGCGTGGGCGACCCGGGCCGAAAATTATTTTCCAGCCCAACTGAAAGGAGCCTTAGTATCCCTGTGGGTCCTACCAATTATTTTTTCTTTTCAATTTTTTTTTTTTACATGAAGCCGATGATTTCATCTGATCCGAATTGTTCAGGTTGCATAACACACAGAATTCTGAAGAGAGGCGATTTGTGGGGCCCACAGGGACAGTTGGCCTTTTCAACTCGGGCTGCGAATATTTTTCTTTTGGCGGGGACGAGAGCCAAATCGCCCGCGGGCCCGGGCCTCGTGCTGAATATTATTTCCGGCCCTTCAGCCCCATGCACTGGGCTGGAAGCCCATAACGCCATATCGCGTAGGCCTTTAGACAAAAATAGGTCCACAAAATCTTTGGTATTTTCGCAATGAAATATCATTTATAATTGGCTTCGAAGATAATATCGCTCCATCCTAAAATATATTCTAAATTGACCCCTCAAAGATGAACAAATTAGAAAGAAGACAAAAACTTTCAGCATTCACCGCTGATACGAACATTTCTAGCAGCAATAGACGATGTGTAAAAATCTCAGTTCTCAAACAACTCCACTGAAAAAGACTGCATTTTACAAACCCAAACTACTGCGATATTCTGCATTGTTCCTTGCAGTAAAAAATGCTTCGTAAGCTCCAATCTTTTAAACTTTACAGCAACGGCAACTGCTATTGCGACAGCCGAGAACACTGCTGCAGGTGATGCAAAAAGTAGAAAACTTTTCTTGTAACTCGTCTAGATTTCATGTCTGCCACCGAGATTTTCTTTTGCTTGGGCTCCGAACACCTGGGCTTCAAGTTCCAATGCTCGTAGTCCTCCTACCTTTTTAGTCTGTTTATACCGCGGAAGCATGAAAATTACAAGCCCTTTTCATCTCTTGTGCTGTAAATTGTATGAAAAACAGAAAGGAAACAGAAGATGGCCAAGAAGAATTTTAAAGAAACATATACAATACATTAGGCTGAATTAAAGAAACCTAAATCTAGCAAATACGCAAGGAAGCAAGAAAAATCTTAAGGAAGGAGAAGAAGAAGGAAACAAAAGATGGCCAAGAAGAATTTTAAAGAAACATATACAATACATTGCGCTGAATTGAAGAAACTAAACCTATAAAATAGGCAAGGAAGCAAGAAAAACCAAAAAGAAAAAGAAGAAGGAAGGAAACAGAAGATGGCGAAGAAGAATTTTAAAGAAACAAAAACATAAAAGGAACTGGTGCAGCTGTTTCGAATCCACCACCCAAAAGGTTATGCAATGCAAATCTAGCAAAAGATATCAACACAGAACCGACCACCAATAAATAGACTATGGAGAACGATGCTCACGATGGAAACTGGAAACAAAAGTCCAACAGTAGGACACAAGTAACAAAAAGGACCATGAGATCCCACCAACCATCACCAAGCAAACTTACATGCCTCCTGCAAGATGCGAGCTATTTCCATGGAATCTATTCCCCTAGAACAGCTCAAAAGAGAAATACAAAGATAGCAAGTAGTAAAAACTAGAGCATAAAATATTACCACACAACATAGAGAAGCAAGATGCAAAGTGGAAGTGGATATGGATGTAGAGCTCCCTTCAATCCAAACAAGAGTCTGGAAGAGCTAATGCAGCTCCTGGATCATGCAAACCACAAGCCTATCCCAAAAAGTCTCTCTCTCTCTCTCTCTCTCTCTCTCGGTGTATTAATGATCTGTGCAGCATGGAATAGGGCAGTGGGATCCATGACCCAGTAGCTCGACCAAACCCTTCCAAAGACCCTCCTTTGAACATCAAGGAGCTCCACCTCCGAAACCAAAACCCTAGAAACACTTGCAGAAACAAAGAAAAGCTTGAGGTCACCATAGATGGATGAAGGAAGAAGAGATGTAAGGAGGGTTTTATAGCTGAAATTTGGGGATGAAGTGAGGAGGGATTTCCGCTGTGCCTCTGATCTTTTCTCTGCATCCTCAAATCTTGTAAAAAATAAGTCTCGGGAAGAGCGGCTTGAATAGATTCCTCTGAGCCCCCGGTCACTCACATGTTGGCGGGTGGCCCTCATCCCATTCCTCTCTCAATCAATCTATCTATATTACTCTCGTTTGTACCATGCGTTGTTGATAAGAAACTGGATTGTGCTATTCGAGGACGTATTTCTATACGTATACAACAGTACATACTGTATTCCTCTCACTGTAAAATCTAAAGAAGTCAACTTGCTACATAATTGAGGACTTCGTTTGTATTTTGTTTTCAGTTCTTGCTAGGCAAGATCCACAATTTATTAACATTGGATGACGACTGACTTAATTAAGATATAATATCCTAATTAAAGCTAAAGGCTGCGGGTTCAAATGCTTAATGCTTTTCCTGAGAAATTTCCGAGTCATATAAAAGATAAGAAAGAATGGGAAGACAAGCCAACTGAGCTTTCAATAGTTGTTACCACCACCCTCCGGGTAAGAGAACAGAAGGCTCCCCTGATTTGATGCACAATTAGCGCTTCATTTCCAGTTAATTAATTGCTTAATTAACTTACTAACGAGACAACGACACTTGTAACAATCACTCGAGCCAAAGCAAAGATTTCTTTTAATATTATTCGTGTATACATATAATGCGGTCCCGGCACCTGTCGGTCAAAGAGGGAGAGGGATGACCGGTTAAATAATAAATGGAAAGAGGGGGAAAACGGGCGGGAGAAAGCGACAGGACAGAGACAGGCCGCAGCGGGGCTCACGGTCTCTGCCCGCTGTTCGCGGTAACGTGCGCAGACACGCTCCTCCAGACAAATAATAGTAATAATTAATTTTTATTTATTTGATTTTTTACGCAATTTATTTTTTTTATTTTTTGTAAAAAGGAAAATCGTCCGTCAGGAATCGGAGCAGTAGATCTGTCGTCCCCACCACCGCTTCGACCACTCATTCCACCTCGAGATCCGTTCGAAATGTGTCTTTACATATATGTCCTCATCCAAGACTGGATTTCGGTTTTTCTGCAAGTGAATTACACATAAGCGCTCGTATGTTCTCGTAATTTTGGCATTACAAGGAAGATTTTTCGACAATCAAATTCCGCGGGTCTGATGCCGACGCATACCGACCCGATTGCGTAATTACGTCTGCATTATTGTTTCCCAACTGTTGAAGAACTGTTTACGTTCAATAATTATGGGTCTAACCAGGGGGCGGGATGGCTCATAGCAGGTACAAAGCTTGTTTTTAGTTCGCCTAATGACAGATGGTGATGACATTCTGATTTGCATGTCTATAGCAGTGAACTTAAAAAGCCAAGTAAGTCGGGTATTGGCTTGATCTGGTACTCTAATCTCATTTGATAAATAACGTAGATTCCTCTTTCGATCGCGAGTGACCAAAATTCGGCGAATCCTACACTTCGACGCTGCGGTCCTTGATGTAGCGACTGCAATTGATTTCCCCGATGAAGTGAGGGCTCGTGGAATAAGAGAAGAAGGAGAAGAAGAAGAAGAAGAAGAAGAAGAAGCATATTTATGGTGGCGCAAGAGAGTAGGTGATGGAAAGGCGGAGACAAGTGCAGATAGAAAGGGGAAATCGAATCTAAGCAAATTGTGGCACGCGGTGGACCCGGGTGGGCCGGAGGCCCAAGTTGTGGGGGATGTGGTGGGTGGGTGGGTGGCCTTCATGAAAGCCACCCGTGACTGACTTGGACTTATTGACACTTTCGAAGAAACAAGTGCGGTCTGTGTTTTACTTTAAATTCGAGCTGCGTTCGGGAGTGGATCCAATGCTGCATTCGGTTGACGATGGAGGCGTTGCCACTTTCTCGGCAAGATAGCGATTTGTCCCGTCCCAGGGCAAGATGTAAGAACTCATCCACCAAGTTTCTAGTGCCCAACAACTTTTTTTTCACCCTCAAACAATTATTTTTTTAGAATATTTTACATAATTTTTTTTGGAAGCAAAGAAATGTTGCTGGTACGAAAATAATAAAAGAAAAATCCAATTACTAACACACAAAAGAAACAAAAAAGTCAAACAAAAAGAAGTTGGCCAAGAAGCATCATCAAAACAAATCAGCATGGACTTCACAGCGCCCAAAGAAATACTTACCGCAAAATACAGTAGAGCAAAATTCCAGTATATTCTCAACCAAGCACAAAATCCCACTGGAAATTACTGCTGGAGAAGAAATAAGTGAAAAGAAGGAATTAAAAAAATAGAAAAATACACGGGGGCTCTAAAATCAAACATATTGAAACAAGCATATAGTCCTAATAGACCGCTAGAAATTGAGCAGGAAAATCTACAGCCGCATGTGACAATATCAAGACCGATTAAGCAGTCTTTGGCTTAATTCTCTTCACCCTCGAGTACAGGAAGACTCCGGCTAGTGCTATGCCAGTTCCTGCAAATGGAGTTTGCGAATGCACACAAGTCAAACAACAGAGATTGTCTATAGTGTATCATTGAAGCAAAACACTTTTAGGGCTTAAGAATTACCGAGAGCATTAACAGGTGAAACAGGAGTCCTGAAGAAGAGAACCGAGGTCACTATAACCACTACACGCTTCACACAGTTGCCAACAGAATGAGTAACGGGTGATACCCGAGCCAAGATCATATAGGACACCTGCAAATTTCGACAAGGTATAAGTAATAGCATGGCTGATTTTTCTAGTTCCAACCCAAAAAAAAATTCCAGTAAAATAAACTCAAAAGCACAGAGTATAATAAACAGAGTTCCTAGATTTAACATTTCCAGGATAGTTTGAACAAGTAGTCTCTTATCAGTAAAAATTTACACTAATGCTTGGTTAAGCTTTCACCATCTATAGCATCAATAAAATTACAGATTATTTCGCCACTGATATGTTGATGCATATACTATTTGACAATCATATAGACAACAAAAATTGTAATGTTACAAATATGAACAAGGTAGAGCCTAGGAAGAAGCAAATAAAAAGTTTGAAAGCAAAGAAATTCCAAAATAGAAGTAGAATGCTGCACCTGTTGATAAGCATGGAAACAAAGCCCAGCAACGAGGGCTTTTGTGTATAGCTGATTGAGATTCAAACCCTACAATGACATGCAGATAAGGAATGTAACAACATCATCTGGACACAAGTTCACCTGTGCTGAGCATACACAAAAAAAATTCACAACAATATGCTTTCCATATGATACTCACAGCAGTCTGCAAATATGAAGGAGTGAACTTGATGCCTTCAACAAGTAGGGTTACAGGGGCCAACAGGAAAAGCGACATGATGGTGATTATTGAGAAAAGATTTATGTTGTCAAGGGATCCCTGTTTACAAAGAGCAGCCAATCAGCCCTCAGAATCATTAAACAAAATTTGGACCAAAATCTATCAAGTGTCAAAACATAGCAACATTATCATAGCCGATGCAAAAAATATGACTATTAAAATGGCAGAGAAGGATTTGCTAAATGAACAAGTTTCTATAAAATCAATGGGACGCATCTCCCTCAGAAGTCTACTGAATATTCTAATAGCATAAATACCTCTTTCTTAACCATAAGCTTTTTGCTAAGAACATTACGTGACTGGAATGTAAGATTGGAAGCCATCGCACTCCAAAATCCAGCCCTGTTTTACAACAAACAATGATCAAACCATCCCTGCTTAGAGTCCAATTGAACTTCTCTATGATAGAAATAGATAAAAAAGAAATGCTCACTGAACAGTGTGTGAACAAGGAAAAGGATAATCATATGTAAAAAAAAGGATAAGAATTGGCCACAAGCAGGCAAAAGAGCTAATATATATAGCTCAGTCTTACAAGCCAGAGACATACTGTAATTTGCCCTACCAATTAAAAGATGCTTCAGTTAGGGAAGCCAATGCAACACCACCAACAATAGGCATGAGAGAAAATACAACCCATTGCGTGGGCATCTGCAAACACAACAACACAAAATGTTATATCAAGTATAAGGTCAAGAAACCATAAAGCATCAATTGGGCTAATCTTTTCCTACCCCATTCCATTCTTTATTTGAAAATAAGCATTACCAGCATTATAAACTGCTTACATCAGGTTCAAGCATAAACTAATGACCTGTCCTAACATAGTCGATCACCAAAATTTGGGTTTAACAACAATTAAATATGCATGCAATGCTCAACCATACAAAAGTTGTACAAAAAAAAATTGAAGATTCCAAAGAACTAAAAGGAACCAAGTTTCCATGCATCTTCAGTGAACAAGTTCAGTTTTAACCAAGCGTAGACAAGACAGAAAGGCTTTGTATGTATGCTGAAGAAGACTTACTTTGGGACAGGAAAAAGAGTTTCTCAGTTCACTTTGAAAAGACCACCATTTGATAGTAGACTAAGGTTACCCATACATAAGCAAAAGATGGTTAAACACAGAGATTTGTAATACAGTTCTTTATGTTTCTGTACACAATATCTACCCTTCCCAATATGCAAGGAAAAACTCTGAAAGAAGTGCACTGGCAGTCCCCCACCCAAACCCACAACCACACACACCCACACAAAAGGAAACGGTAAACACCACTTGAATGAGAATACATGTCAAGAAAAATAAGAAGAAAATAAAGACTGAGAAGAAGAAAATATAGCTATTCTAGCAAATAAAGAAGCTCAGTCAGCTAGCCCTGACAGGAAATATCGGATTATATATTACCTCCCCAAGGAACAATGCAGACAACAGAACAGAGAAGAAAGGCTCCATAGCCTTGATTGTGTGTGTAAAAGAAACGGCAACTTTGCCAAGACTCATATTTGTAAAAAGATTGCCCATTGTATGGACAAGCGCCAATGGTAGAATGGCTACAAGCTGCAAAAGTGAACTCTATAGTCAGATGAAGAATGCAACATCATACTTTTCAAAGAAATGAATGGTCTGAGTAAACAAACCTGTGATAGAGAAATCTTGGGTCTCTTGTGAAGATTAGTAGTCCACATGAGGAGGGCAAGCAGAGTTCCAACAACAAATTGAGCAGTTGTGATGGTTAACGGGTATGTGTAGACCTTCAAAACCTGTACAAAATACATAAATTTTTCTCGGATCCTTTTTATCATGATACTATGCAGTGAGAAAACCAAGAATATTTTCATAATAAAGGTTTGAGTTCAAAGTTCAAATAGCGTTCAGCAAGTTTAGATCCTAGTAATTCAGCGAACTAATAAAGCAAAAAGATAAAGCTATAAATGTTATTCCACATTGAGCAGGAAAAAGAAACAAAGATCACATCACAGGAATGCTTTTGATCCTACCAACAAATCTGTTTATAGTAAGCAAGGCTGGCGATCCCTCTCAATAGAAATCTAGAACAGTTCAGATGATAGCGTGTGGGAAACTGATTCCAATGAATAGTTTGATGTGGTTCAATGACAAAATTAGCAACCCCTACTTCAATAAGTCCAACTACACTCTGACCTTTCTGATGCCAGAATCTATAATCGCTTTAGCAGAAACTGCAATTTTGAAATCCTCAAACAGAATGTTAGGCACAGAAAAGCATCATAATATCCCATAATATTCCTAATAATAGTAGCATAGATAGATACCATTTGTTAAGGACATCGCATCCCAAACACATCAACACATTTCATAATAAATAGATCGATACAGAGGATCCAAGAGAGGTAGATAAACAACCTGCTTGTTATAAATGTTGAAGTAGATGTTGAACAGGTACCAGAGCCCAAAGAGAGCACCAAGCTGCAGGGTCTGCAGCATCCCGCCGGACTCGTCCTTGCTCTCCCCGGCGCTCTCCGACGCCGAGCTCGCCAGAGCAACAACTCCCTGAGATCTCTCGCATCCGGAGTCGAGGGGCGCATCAGAGATCCAGCTGGGAGAGAAGCGAGATGGACAGAGGGAGCGGAAGGGGCCGGCGAGGCACCGGATCGAGAGCGGCGCCGGCTTGGGGGCGGCGAAGAAGGCGAGGGGCTTGAGATTTCTAGGGTTAAGGCGGGGGCGGAGGAGCGGGGAGGCGGGGGAGAAGGCGAGCGCGGAGCTCTGCATTTTGGCCGCCGCTCAGTGCACGAGCGATTCACGAGGTTTGGTGGGTTTTTAGTGCAAACAAGGTTGGTTTATTGCAGGGAAGTGGCGGAGGGTACGAGGTCCAGTATCGAATAGATTACGCGTATGGGAAACGGGTGGGAACTGCATCTGGGAATCGAGTTCAGGCCCAACAAAAACTTGGGCTGGGCCGCCGTGTGCTTGATATTTTGGTGGTTTTGAGTTAATAACATCTCAAGGTTTATGTTATTATGTATGTTATTCACCTTGACATTATGATTGTATCAACTAATAACGATGGGAAGTTCAACATTTTCCAAGCAATCATGATCATGCCTAGCAAAACAATTCTTTAGCTATCAATCTGAAATTATTTACATAAGTGAAGAGATGATTCGCAGCGATAAAAAGAAGAAACAAAAAATAATCTGAGTTATCGAGGTGAAACTTTTATATACAGCCAGACTTCTTCATTTTTCAACCGTCCAAGGATTGTTTATTTGGTTAAAAATAAATAAAAAATACGGAAAATTTACTTTTTTGCAGCACTTCAAAAATATAAATATTAGTATATAAAATATTATTGATTTAAAACTTCTGATTTTTTTTTTAAAAAAAATATTATTATTATATGTGAAATATATTTTAAAATATTATTAAATTTATTTGCAGAAATTATTTCTGATAAAAGATATAAAAATAAAATCTAATTCATTTTTTGACTTTCGACCCAAAATGTGGTTAAAAATAATTAACTTTTCAAAAATTATTTTCTGTGCAATTAAAGTACAGAAGTAGGGAGAGCCATGTCAAATAGGCTTAAGAGTGTCAAACCAATTATAAGTGATACAAAGAATTTACCAACTGACTGATAAAAGATAACAAAATGTTGTTTCTGAAGATTAACTCCGAACATGAGATCACAGGAGCTAACAATGACAACTGATAAAGCCGACTAGAATGTGTAAATCTTCATCAAAATGTTTCTAGATTATACTGCGGCAAGAAATGGATAACAATGTATTGTACCAAGAAAGAAGAGAAAATTCATATGTTGTCACACTAGGAATTAATCCGAGTTAATTACATACAAAATTTAAATAGACAATCAGGGAAGATGGGCCAGCAGATTACGCAGCAGGATATACGTTTCTTGTTTTGCTCGTGGGATACGAGACTCACAAGATCAACCAATGCATTTTGTCACAACTTACGACACAACTGCACTCATAAACTGTGCACGGAGGACTATATACACAATAGATTTACTGAAATATTAAAAAAAAACTAACAGCAGGTCCACAATATCAAACAACTGACATTGGACAGCAACTTGATTGCAAGTTACTAAAACTAACAAAGCTTAAAAGCAATCACCTCAAACATAGGACAGCAACTTGAAGTAGATAACAACATATATGGAGAGAGAGAATACTGCACAGATATGCTGCCAGAACAAAAGTGCTGAAGCTTCTTTCACTGCATAACCCCTCAAGCTTGCAATCGCTCCAAGCAAGATGGCGCTCGGTGTTGTGTACTGCAACAATAGCACGAACCGAAACATTTGGTCTGTTTCCACCAGAATATGCATTTTATCAGCCAAAACAACAATTCCAATCCCCAGTAATGGGAGCACCAATAGCCTTGTAACTATGATCCCAATCATAGTTCTTGTACCGAGAGCTGAATCATTTGGTCCCTCTGCAAGCATTCCTCCGAGAATTAGCATCACTGATGGCACCATTGCCCCCGCTAAGATATCCAAGCTATCAGTGACAAAAGACAATGGCGCATCAGCCCCAAAAACAAAACCTCTGAAGGCTGGAACCGTCCCCACTATGATAGCCAGAAAAGAAGCAATCGTGGGTGGCTGGAGAATATGCTGAATCGGGGTCTCTTCTGCCACAGTTCTGATCCTTCGAACAACTTTGGGTTCTGCCAAACACCTTATAGACTTTGGACTATTAGCGCCATTAGCAGAAGAAGTGTCTACCTCCTCAGTTAAATCAAGATCTGGGAAGGTATTCCGCGAAGAGGATGAGAGACTAGCAAAGACCCTGGCAATAAATGGCGTCTTTGAATGCTCTGTTTCTTTGTCATGTATCCCTGGCCACTCAGCTTCATGGAGTAAAGACACGCTTGCATTGCCACAAGCTGCTTCCTCAATCTTCGCTGCCTCTACAACCATCTCATAGTTCTCCATAGGAGGCTCCATTATATGGTACACTAAAGTGTAGACAAGAATCACTGCCACCCACTGAGCAAAGGATACGTAAGCAGTGCCAGTCCGTTCACAATGGCCATCAAACGGGTTGTCAGAGCTATGGCATACAGAGCCAATGATCGCAAGCGGGAGATTACCAGTGTTGCCAAAGCCAGTCATTATCACGGTGAACCGGAAGAACTGTGGTGGAGGACGGCAAATCAGCGCAACAATGTAGCCAAGTGCACATCCAACTGCAGTGCTAAGAAGCACGTTGGCAGGGACAAACCACCAGTGCAGTACTTCCTCTAGCGTGATGGTCTGGCCAAGGTGAACGAAGATGAGGCAAGGGAGGAAGAGGGCGAAGACAAGCTTGCTCAGAAGCCTGAAGGTGGCTCGCGGCACGATTTGTGTGCGGGGTTGAGCGAGGACGAGGCCGATGACAGAGAGGGTGATGAGCTTCAAAAGGGGCACCACAGCGGATAGCAAATCCTCGCCATGGCCACCGACTTTCCGATCCATCGGAGCGAAAATGCAAATAAAAATCCCTCCTTGTTCAATGGATAACTAATCAAATCGCTAGTCCAGGAGACAAATTGAAGTCAGAACAACTCCTACAGGCAAAGACAAAATCCAAGATGCGAACTTTGCCTTCGAAATCGATGCATAATAAGCCAAAACGAAGAAACGCTCAGATCAGAAGTCAAAACACGATAACTTCCGTTGGAATGAAATAAAAAAACGCCAATTTTTTCTATAATCATCAATCAATACGGAAAAAGAAGGGTCTTTTCGGGGAAGTTACTATCTATCTAGGGGAAAATTTTACCCAAAACTGGATTTCTATTGCAGGAAAGAGGAGTAGTACGCAGCACGACATCCATCCGAGCAACAGAAGAGGAGACGAGCGAAGAAGAAGTACGAGAGCTTACCAACCACAAGAGGACGGAGAAAGATTCAAACTTGGATTCGTAGAGCGCCGTGGGCGAACAATTCGGATCCGGACGACGAGAGAAGCAGACAAGGTGCTCTGACGAAATGCGGATTACTTGTGGTACATATCCTCTGCTGGTCTTCCTGGTGTTCTTGTATTTGGGTCAGGGCCAGCAAATTGGACTGGACTGGACCAGAGCCAGAAGATGACCCGACATTTTCCGGTTCGATCAAAATAGATGATCTGTAACTTTCATGTATTTTGGTCTTCTAAGATTGGACCAATGCCTGAAAATGTAGTTAGCCGTTAAACTTGATTTTTTCAATTAAACATCATCCATCGATTGAATTCGTACTTTAAATTTGTGTACGAAAAAGCAAATGTTTTAAAAAATCGAATTTACTCGTATTAAAATATCAAATGAATTTTTGACAATAAAAAAAATTCTTTTTTGAGATGAAAAATGGAAAAACAACAAAGATATTTGTAGCATCAAATCAAATAAAAAAAAAGAGACAGAAACATATTCTCCAGAAAAAGAAAGGCTTTGGAACTGCAACGCCTCGGGACCATCAACGACGGCTTTTGTCCAAAAATATCAAAAAAAAAATAAAAAGAATATGCTCTCGGAAATTATCAATAAAATAAAATAAAATATCCACCAAATTCCACGCCAATGAAGATAAAGATAAGACCTTCGTTCCTGATCATTATCACCATCAAAACATTTTCGCGATGCGGACCCCACGGACAACTCCGTGAAATTTAACCGCATCCTCTGTCCATAAGCGCCTTACTAATTATGGCGGGAATCTCTATTAAATGATAATTACAGACTCTCGGTCGCTATAATTAGATTTGGTGGGGCCCACCTAAAACCTTAATCCGCCATCCGGATTACTTATCCTTTCACAACTACGTGGACCATAATCACCGGCAACTAGTAGTATACTAACCTAGTAACTGATTGCCACGAAGGGGTTAAATGTTTAGCGAAAATCAGCCTGCAGTCCTCTTTAAGCTCTAACTTCGAATGAATTATGTGGAATATCAGCTGCCTAAATATAACAGAGACCAGCTTATCAACCAATATCTAACGGCCACTATGAGCTTTACTCCACGCGTCAAGGTTCGTACGGCTGTTTGCCGTGTTTTATAATTCAGAGAAGTTATCTTGATTGGATTGCGAGGCGCGCCCTTCCTCCTCTTCCTTCCTCGCGCCTTAAAGCCTCTTCTTTTGCTCCCCCGCACCCCCATTTTTTCTCTGCAGAACCTAACCCTAACCCCAACCCTAAAAGTCCTTTTTTCCTAAATCTCCTCTTGAGATTCCGTTCTCCACCGAGAAAGCGATCGATTTTTGCCCGAAAGCCCCAAAATCCCCCCTCCACTCGTTCCCAATCTCCTTCCAAATCCCTAAGGCTGCGCTTTTGTCCCCTTTAATACGATGCAGGGGGTCTCCGTCTTCCGCCATACCCTGGAAATGCCCACCACTCTCCCCCACGTCCTCTCCCGCTCGCCGGCGACGCCTCCGGCTGTGCCGCTGTCGCAGGACGATCAGAAGCGCATCGCCGCCTACCGTGCCGTGGATCTGGTGCAATCCAGCATGGTGTTAGGCCTCGGCACCGGCTCCACCGCCGTCCACGCCCTTGACCGCCTCGCTGACCTCCTTCGCCGCGGCCTACTTCACGACATCGTGGGCATCCCCACATCCAAGCAGACTGAGTCCATTGCCCGCTCCCTCAACATCCCCCTTTCGGATCTCGATACCCATCCTGTGATAGATCTTTCTATAGACGGCGCCGACGAGGTTGATCCTTCCCTCAACCTCGTCAAGGGCCGCGGCGGCTCGCTTCTCCGGGAGAAAATGATCGAAGGCGCCAGCAAGAAGTTTGTGGTCATAGTTGATGAATCCAAGATGGTGGAGAGACTTGGAGGTTCGGGCCTCGCTGTGCCTGTGGAGGTGGTGCCGTTTGGCTGGAGCTATACGCTCTCAAAGCTGAGAGCTTTATTTGATTCAGAGCAAGGATTCGATCTCAAGCTGAGGTCCAAGGTTGGAGAAGATGGAAAGGAGGCGCCTTTCGTTACGGACAATGGGAATTACATTATAGATTTGTACTTTGAGAACGGGATTGAAAGGGATTTGGACATGGTGAGCGATTCAATACTGAGGATTGTCGGAGTTGCAGAGCATGGTATGTTTCTTGGCATGGTGACCTCGGTGATCGTTGCTGGGAAGGATGGCGGAGTTATGGTGATAAACAAGTGACCTTTGGTATTTTATTGGAGAAGAAGATGAATTTGGTGTTGTTCTTGATTAGATTATAAAATGTCTGCGACGGCAATAAATTTTGGTTTAGTTATTTGTTATCTGTTGGAAGAATTTTGTAGTGGGGGATTTGTAGGTTAATGGGAGATAATGTCTCCATGGATTTTGGTTACTAATCCAATATAGTTGATATAGAGGGGAATTGTTATTAGAATTCCATGGGTGTCATCAGATCCTGAATTGTCATAAAAAAATGTTCCTTTTTTGAGATGGCATGTTACTCCCCCTTTGAATTCTTGATTACGTGTTCATTCAGATGAGAAAGCATTCTTTGCTCCGTATCTAATGGAATGCATAATTCTTTCGGTGCAACTTCTGATGAATGGATGGATGGTTCGATGGTTGGGTAGGCTAACAAATTGTTTGAGTTTTTCTTTTATTTTTTTGTAAAACGCTGGAGATAGTTGTGTTGACGAAGCAACAAGCTTTGTGATCATGCTTGATTAGCCTCAAGATTCTTAAAATATGGGACTTTTCTCGTTATATATATTAAATTTTATTTATTTAATATTCGATATCAGATCAATTCATCCCACCTCACTTTATAATAATCGCTCCCTTTCATGCTGTGTTTTCTAGTTATTGTGGTAAGTTTCTTCTTTGACAATCTGTGTATATATACATGCTTTTGTGAAAATCTATCACGGATGGTCTCTCTGCCTTTAGACAGAAACAAGAGGGGATGGTAAAGAGACAGAAAACCTTAGGTTCTAGTCTAGAAGGCATTTTGGACATTATATTGGTCCATGGGTGACAAATAACCAAAAAACAGGAGGTAAGGATCGCAATGCAAACCGGCTTGTTCCTGTTTGGGTCACTGTTTGAAATCAGAATGGCACATACACATACTGAGAAACAGTGGCGTTGTCTTAATTGATGACCTAAATGTTGGCATCTCATGTGATGCAGCTTGTAAAGCTTCAAAGTGAACGACTGAAGCCCAGGAGGAGTAGTTTGAACTTTATAAGGAACAGATGGAACATCTCAGGCCAAGCAAACTTCCTCGGTCCCATTAGTGAGATGCAGTGTGCAATCGTTCGGGGCGAGACAGCAGTTGCACATGCTACGCAGCTTTTGATCCCCAGAAGATGTGCAGGTCGTGTAGGCGACAGCGAGGCAACACTGGGGGCAGATATGGACTCCTATGCTGTTCTTCTGCTTCTCAAGCAAGATCACCCCTTCCATATCAACCCGAACGGTTCGAGTGATCGACATGCAAAAAAAAATATGCACAAAAGAATGAAAAAGGAAAAGAGACGAAAATACCTGATAATAGAATGAGGAGAACAGAGAGCTTGCTAAAAGGCATTTTGTCTCTTGTATGTCGTGGTTTGAGAGTTTGGGGCATGCTATATATGGTTATGATACATTGGTCATGTATATGAGGAGGCACTTGCCTTGTTCCAGTAGAATTGTCCAAATTTCAAATGCGTGTGGTGTGACTGTGTTTGCATCTGGCTTTTGATGCGTTTATGTTAAAGACTTTTTCGTAAGCAATGATATGGACTTGTATTTTCTTGCTTGCATTTCTTCCCGGAGAAAAGTCTTATTACGTCCGAGAGAAATTCAGGTGGCTGCTACAGAAGAAAAGCGATAGATATGGGCCGAAGGAACACCACACAAACACCCCAACGAGCAGCCAATCCGTTATCCTTTTTCTTTATCTTCCTCTTTCTTGCATGGATTTGTGCTAGCCACCACTTGACTTGACGGACCCCAGCTCCAACTCTTGGCAACCCCCTTGCTCTTCTCCTCCTCCTCTGTTCTATTTTTCTTCATATTTTCTCCGGTCGTTTTGCCATTTTTTAAGATTTTAGACAAAAAAAATCTGAAAAAATTGGTTTGTGGGTCATCAAGCTCAAATGGATGCAAAAAAACGAACAGACATTTCATTGATTTTTGTGTTTTTTTATAATTTTTATTCAAATTGCGTTCTTCCGTGTAGTTGAACAATTGTTTGCATCTGACTTTTGATGCAGTTATGTTAGACTCTTTTTTCTTTCCTAAGCAATTATCTAGACTTGTATTTACTAGCTGCTGTTTCATCCAAGGAGAAAAAGCCTTGTAGGTGGGTGCATTTGGTAATGGAACCATTTGGGTTATCCCATTCGTTATCAAACAATCATTATAATAGGATTCAACCCTACTTTAAAAATTATTAATTTACTCTTACATAATTTTTTTAAAAAATTTAAAAGTATGGGTTAAAAAGGTCAATATGGTCAGTGCATCGAGCTCCAGGACCAGAACCTGAGCTATCAACCAGAGCGGGGCCTATCAGTCAATGAAGCGGGCTTGAACAGGAAGTTGGGTATTGTATTGAGATGCTCGCTTGAGTGGTGGAACCGCTTGAAGTCAAGTAGAGACCGGCCAATAGCCAAAAGGGAAGGCAAGAAGCTCTATTCCCGAATTCGTCCAGTTACAGAGAACCATGTTGGGCGGAGTTGAACGTGTTCCAGAGGCGAAATGGATCCAGAAGTGAACTTTTTGGGTCGCTGGATAGGACGGATGGATGGACGCAAACTGCAGGCGATATTAGAGTGGTCCGCTGGTGTGGCACAGCTTTTTTACCTCGAGAAGTCAAATACTTCTTCCCACTCCAATTCTATTCCTATCCCAAATAAATTTATAATACTTTTATCTCTATTTGTCACTGTCTGCTTTCCAAATGCATCCCTTTTTCCTCAATATTTTGGGATTTTTAAAATTAAATATCACTATTTTGTTTCGATTTCCTATTTGCCAGACTTAAAAACACTGAAGAAGAGATGAACACAACAAATTAGTGAAAACAAACACTAAAAACAATAATTGTCCATACAAATTAATGAGTCGTTACTATTACTCCTCAATGGTCTCCAACAATGGCCTCCTTGACCTACCAACACTCAACCTATGCCTCACATCACCAACCAAAACCTCACTCATCTCCTCCAACTTCAACCCCCCTCCCTCCTCGGCCGCCGTCGGAGAGCTCTCCGGCAGCACCCTCGCTGTGCCTCTGCCCCTCTGCCTAACGGCCATGAAATGCCGGCCAACATCTGCCGCTGTGACTTTTGAACCAATCCTTTCCCCAGGAAACATGACGTACACGTTGCCCTTCTCCAAGCACTCATCGGCCGCAAGCGCAGTGAGCCTCCATCCGATGCGGAGTGAGCAGGAGTTGACAACATAGTGACCAGGCATGTCAAACATTAGCTCCGCGGCATTGGTGGGGGCGTCGCACCGGAGGATCTCGCCCTCAGGGACGATGACTTTGGGGGATTTGGTATGGCAGGATAGGGTACAAGAGATGTAGTTGCCCATCAATTAAAGACTACGAGAGAGAGTGAGAGAGAGAGAGAGAACACTGAGGAGGATTTTAAGTGAAGATGGACGGAGAAGAAGACGTTTATATAGATGAGAAGAAATGGCGAGTCTTGTGAGTTCTGATTGTATCTGAAGGTTGAAGACGCACATATCAGAAAGAGAAGACAAAGGAAGCGAGTCCAGTTGGCTGTCACAGCGTGTGGGTCATTTGAGCTTTGTGTGCTTCTTGTTTATTAGTGAATTTCCGTGTGCGGTTAATGACAAGTAACAACTAAGCAACCAGGGCTGTCAAATGGGACCCGAGTGCCAGATTATCTGTTCTCTAATTGATCGGTGGCCCATCTCCGATTTGCTTCAATCATACATTTCAACTGCTGCACCAGCTGCAACTCAAATCTGTGGGCTCAGACCTCTGCTTGGCTGTCTGACATTAATTATGGGACATAAATTGGATGAATAGAAGAAAAAAAAATCTCAGACGAGTGATTAGTTTGATAGTAGGTTCGCATTTATAGATTCGAAAGATGTTGAGCCGTTGATTTGATGTTTAACGTTCCCTAATTCTCTTTCCGAGGCAATTTCTCACATTTAGCCTAGTTGAGATGCCATATTAATTTCTTCATATTTAAGATATGTAATATAGAAAAAATGCTTTCACAAAACGTAATTTTCACCTAAAAAATCTTACAATCAACTAGAAAATTAACATAAATAGTATTGAAAAAGTCATGTCAAGACTCAAATAAAAAATAAATTACACACAAAAGTATATATGTCGGCCATACACAGTCAATAATAAAAAGTATAAATGATTTAGCCATGAATGATGATCACTTGATCAAATTGACCACCATTAATTCTTCATTCCAGTTAACGCATGGAACCTCTTCGATTGTATCCAACGCCGGCCGCCATGACCGCTGCCTCGCCATCCTCTTCGTCCTGACATTCCTCAACCGCGCCGGTGCCACCTTCTCCTCCTCCTCCTCTGCCGGAAACATGCAAAAGTCACTCAGCACCGGAAGTATCCCCCTACCAATCCTCTTACTCTCTCCTCCTCTCTTCGCTGCCCCCGCTGCTCTGTACGTCAACGTGACCATCTCCTCCTCGGTGAGCACCGAGTAGAGCATGTCCATAGGAAGCAGAAAGTAAAGCCGATGCCGCTCAAGCTCTTCATCAGCCGCCAACCCGGGAACTCTATGACCGACCTTAAGCCAGGTCGAATCACAGACGAACATCCCAGGGTTTTCAAGCATTAGCTCCGCGGCTCTCACCGGCCGCATATACTCCTCCACCACACCGTCCACGTCTATGACCTTGCTGGCACTGCATGACGAAGCATTCCCCATGGCTGCTGCTAGAGGTCTTCTTCTTCTTCTTTGCTGCTAAGCTTCTGCTGATCAAGAAGAAAGCATAGAGCAGTATATAAGAGGGGAACAGTGAGGACAAGGAGGAGATTAGGCGAAGGGTCACTGTTATATGGTGTAGGGTAGATTAGTATATTAAGGGAAGCACATGGTTGGGCGTTGGGCGCGTTAGGTCATGCAGCGAAAGAGACAGAAGCAATGATGGGAACACTGGTGGAATAATTAAGGTATTAAATCCGGGATTAGGGCACACAACAATTAGCAATTAGTCTGGTGGGTTGTCCACCCAATCTTTTAATTCTTTTGGTTTAGGAGGTTTAGAAATAGGGTGGGGGGGGGATTTTGATTTTTGGGGGGTCATTAATTAGTTAATTAATTAGTTTTGGTTTGGGTCGGTTCTGATTTGGTGGCTTGGCAATATCGGGGATAACTTTTGGAGTTGGGTCCAGCTTGATTCCTCTGGTTCATATTCGTGTCTCCACAATCTACAGCCGCAGTCGAAGCCTGACAGGGATAGGCCCGTGGATTTCAGACGAAATCCAGTGTCATTTCTAAGAACAGGAAAACGAATGGAAAATATTAAGGAGAAGAACGAAGGGGACACGATGCGCGCCAGGTCGCGATAGAACCCACTTGATTTGAGCTCGCATCCAAATCCACTTTTTCCTGATGCACCAGCTGGCGCCACCAACTGGTTCAGATTTTCCACAAGTTGTAGACATAGTTAAAAACATATTTACACAGGTGTTTATGCAAAATTACACCAAACAATGCAAGTTGACAAAGTGTGAGCCAAATAATAATTGATAATTTGTCGAGTCATTTGTTCGTTAATCTTCTCTTAAACTCGTTCATGCAGACAAAAGTTCTTTCAGCTGGATTTGGAACAGATCACAACTTTGTTAACATAATTAATCTTTAATATTTAACTAAGATTAGCAAACTGGCAATGGGTAAAAGAATTAGAGAAGCCTAAGCTCTTTGGAATCTGAAACAAGTTTATGGAGTACCATTTTGTCTCTTCTTATGGACTTGGCTGATTTTGATTTTGACACGATCATCTCCTCCAACCAGAGACTAAATTCTGCTTACAAGAAATGCGGCGCTGCGTACCAAACATAATCGCTTCTCAGGATTAGGTTGGTCTACAATTTCAGTCTATTTCTTCATCCAACTTTCAGATTCTGTATTGTCAAAAGATTTAAAATATGCAGAAGTTGACATAGTGCCATTTATTTTCTTATAGCAGAAGACTTCGGAGATATGATGCCAGAATCTGTAGATTGATGGGTCTGATCTTAGATGGATTTGCTATCGAGGAAAGAGTTGAAGATGAGATTGTAAGCGTCCTCAGTTGGATGGAAGTAGTCCCAGAAAGCACACTGATCTGGATTCTGATACAGCTCAAACTGTCCAGTTCCACATTCTGTCAGTCAGAGCTCCTGAGCCACAACATGCGCTTGATGCATTCACAAATCCTGTTTGCAGTCATTGAAAGAAATCAAGAATTATTTCGTGTACTTGTAGAAGGAAGAGGAGAAGAAGAAGAAACAGACCGGCGTTGAGGAAAGCTAAGGAACAGGCTGATAACGAAAGTAGCAGCATAAACAGCAATAGGAGCAGGTAACTTAGAAGGTATTTGATTCACAATTGCTTCAAGCCCTGAATTGTACTTCACCACCATCTCATTCGTCTCTGTGTCACTCACACTGCTCCACTGTCGCGTTGGGAAGGTTGATTCTTGCAGGGATGCAACCCACAGGGCCGAGCCCGAATTTGGCGATCTTCCGAGCTCCGAGATTGTACTCTTTGTATTGCTTCCACGAACACTGCCACCACTTGCCGATGAAAGGGGTCGGGATCTGGTTTTGAGCTTTCCGTGGGGATGGACTAAAGGAAGATATCGCTCGATCTGGTCTCGAAGACGTAGAGTGCTTGCTCTATTGCGTGCTTGAGGATCTTGTTTTGCTTCACCAGGTTTTCAAATTGTTGTAGTTTCATTTGGTCACCATTTGCTTCGGGTCGCTAGTAAATTATTTTTATAAATTAATATTTTTTTAAAAAATTAACGTTTTAATAATTTAAAATTATAAAAATTATTTATTTTTTTTATAATAATTTAATTTAATAATAATATAAAATAAGTAATATTAATTTTATAAAAAAAATAATTCTGAACTTTAAAAGGGTATTTCACACATATCCCCTTACAAAATTCTAATTTACATATGACCCCTCTTAAAAACGTAAAGGGGTTGAAGGCGAGAACATTTGATTCGAAATGAATACTAAAATAAAAGTTAAAACTAATAACTCATTTTTTATTAAAATTAATTATATAATAATTTAAAATTCCGAAAAATTAATTAATTTTTTATAATAATTTAATTTAATAATAATGTAAAATAAAATAATATTAAAAAAATTTTTAAAAAATAAAAAAAATTTAATTTTAATATTAATTTCGAACCATGTTTCTCTCAGCACTCCACTTCCTGCGCTTGCAGAATTGATGCCTTTGAGCGGGTAATCAATTACATTCGTTGCTCTTCTTATCCTCTTGCGTCCCATCACCCCTGATTTCCTTTTTATTTCTTGATTTTTTTGAAAAAGTATTTTTGATAAAATATTAAAATGACATTGTTTTCCTGCCTCATGCAAAATTATTCTTTTCCATTTATCCGATTTTCCCAAATTCAAGAATTTCAATTCTATTCTCCAACGGGCGCTTTGAAATTCGAAATTTAAAATTCTAACTAAATAAATAAAATAAAGTCTGGAGCCAACTCGACGCGCATTTCTGAAATCTACCAAGCATTGCTTTGAATTCTAACTAAACAATCCGATCCCGAAGCATGAGAACAGCAGAGATCCCAAACTGAGCACCTTGGACGGTCAGGATCGACTCTAATGATCAGGCTCACGCGGTCAATATAATCGGCCGCGGCGTATGATTTCTTTCCGCTCGGTGTCGTTTTGTTCACGCGCAGGCATCGCGGTGAGCATCTTCGTCCTCTTATTCGCTGTAATCAGGGGTTTCTCTTCGCTTTTCGCCCCTTTTTCTTCTCTCCCCTCCTGGATCGACTTCCTGTCATCTAGCTTTTTCCTTCTTCAAGTCTTCCTGCCCATCCAACCCCATCGCGAGGATCTGTGAGTGCCTGAGTTTTCTGCCGATCAAATCTGAGGTATTTATGATGTTCGGGGGAATGTTATTTTTTGCTTTTTCCTTTTTTGAGGCGTTTTGATCATGTTCCGTTTCGTTCTTATGGATTCTGTGATGTAGGGTTTTTCTGTGCTACTGGATTGTGTTAAAAATATGATCTTTCTTGGGATTATCTTGAGTTAGGGTTTACAGATCCGGTTCTTTTTGTTGTTTCTATGTATTCAGAGATTTGCTTAGCTTCCGAATTTTTTAATTTGGTGACTTATGCATCTCATTAATAGTGAAATTTGCCCTTTTCTTGTCACAGCGAGCGAGGAAAGAAAGTTCAGATTTGAGGCGTGTCTACCAGCCGCATTCTGTCTGTAGTCCTTTGCATAAGGTAAGAAAGTTGCGCCCATCTTGATATCTTATCTGCAGTCTGTTGTGGTTACACTTGGTTTCTAGTTTGGTAACGTTTAGTTGGATGGAAAGTCATTAGAATCTAAATCTGTTTTTTGTTAGCTATTGCAAAATGTTTGTGGGAATGAGAAATGAATTTATAAATTAGGAAAGAAAAGAAGATCCTGTTGAAGTATTTGTGTTTTTTAGATGTTTCAAGACATCTTTAAAAGAACTAAACTCGTACTGCTTTTTTAAGCTTATTTCAGCGATTTGCATTCCTTCTGTTATTCGTTATTAGAATACCAGCTCACAAGAAGAGTTGACTCAAGAAGATTGTAACTGAAACGTTTTTGAGTCGGATCATGGCCCCAAATTATCTGAATTAAATCCATTCTCTTATGTGTATCTACTGAAAATTCATATCGTAGGCCAACACTTTTTTAATTTGGATCAAGATGGCATCAAATGTGATTACTTGTTTGATTTGAATTGCATGTTTAGCTTGAGATATTATCATTCTCTTTTTGTTTGTACATTAAACTGAAGTCCCATTGCGCCTTGCTGATCAAAATTTAGTCGGCCATGGACATGGTAATTGTTCACTTATGCAACTTAAAGCCACAGCCTAATATCTGCCTTGTTTTATGAAATGAGTTATCTGTTTAGATGGTGTACCACCTTGATTTCCTTTTAATCATCGTAAGGGGTCATTAGGATAGTGTACCTTGATACCACAGCAAGCTTGTATGTTTTTAGTAAGTGCTATGGCAATGCTTGCAGTGTAATGCTGTTCCTATTCTAAGCTGTTTTGTTGCATGATTGGCTGAATATTTAATAGCCAAAATTTTTTTAGCCCTTTAGATTGAAAAAAATTCAACTATTTATGCTGATTCTCATTTCATTGTGTCCTAGTAAAGGTAGCTTAGATTTAAGAGCTTATTGTTGGAGACATGCACTAGGAAAAAATAGTGATTTCATTGTTTTGCTGGAAATTAGTTTGTCTGAATCTTCTATTATGATGGATTACCTTCATGAGATGATGGAAGGCTAACACTATTTATCTCTTTTTGAGATGCACTTTCTTGCATCATTTCAACATAATGCAGGTGTCGAGTTGGTTATCAACGATATCATTCAATGGACGCCAAGAGATTCATGCAGCTGGTGGAAGAAAAAAAGAAGAGGATTTTGGAGAAGAAAGAAGCACCTTTGAAATGGGAACAGAAGCTAGAAGAAGCTGCAAAGGCAAAAGCTGATGCTGAAGCCAAGGCAAAGGCAAAAAGGCAGAAAGTGAAGAAACACAAGCGAAAATCTGTTTCAGCATCTGATTATGATAGTGATTCTGATAGCAGTGACAGTGACCACAAGTCCTCCAGGAGGAGTCACAAGAGGCATGGGAATCACAGGTCAAAGAAGCAAAGCTCAAGGTCAAGTGATGAGAGTAGTTATGATGATTATGAAGGTAGTTCTGAGGGAGGCCGTCATAGGAAGAAACACTCCCACAAGAGACGGCACAGGCGCCATCATTCCGATTCAGATTCAAGCAGTGAAGATGAAGCTGGTGCAGGACGAAAAGGCCTTTCTAGGTACCACAAGCGCCATCGGAGATCAACTTCCGATGACCAGTCAGATTCTGAAGATAGAAAGACCTATGTGAAGCACAAGCTCCATTGGAATTCAAGCATTGATGATTACTCAATTTCAGAATCTGATGATCACAGACATGATAGGAGAAGCCGGTCTGTTGGGAAGTCATCTGATGACGGCCAGGAAGACATGGTAAGGCCAAAAGATGACAGGAAATCACATCATGGGCATGGGGATGGCCATCGCCATAACCACCACCGCAACCACCATCAGGATTCAACTGAGCGGACTGAGAAGAAAGATGAGCGCCAAGGCAAGCACACTTAGGATCCGCTGAGTGAACTCTATTGCCTGTTTCCCATTTTAGCATGTCATTCAAGGGCAGAAAAAATGAACTGATTGGGAACTTGACTTGTGCTACTTCTCAACGTTTATGATTATTTGCCCTAGTTTGGTTGACATTATAGAATTTAACTGGGCTTGCATATTCTGTGCTGTTAGATTCCGAGGGCATCACTGCAGTCTATGGATAGATGTTGCGTTTGTGTTGCTTTGTTGCTTCTATATATTGAATGAGCGTAACTCGTTTTCTCTCAGGTTTTTTATTAAATTTTTTTGGGTGAACTCGATTTTGTTGTGCTGCTTCTGCATTTTTTTTCTTTGTTATTGTTCCTAAGAAAAACAAAGTCCAAAGCAAAACCGGTGCGTTGGCAGGCCTATGCATTCGGAAGGGCAAGATAAACCCTAAACCATAAAATAACTTTTTTCAAGGATCCCTTTCCTTTGTAGGATTCTAAAATTTTTGAATTTTTAAATTTCTACAAGTATAAAATTCAGTTATTTGTTATACAATTTTGAAAGTTAAAATTTTAGATCATGTAATGAATTCTTAAACCCCTCGTAATGATAAATTTTTAGACCAAGCTGCATGTCGTGGGCCTAGATTTACACCTCTACAATTAGAGATGAGAGTTTTGAACATTCTCGGGACTAAATTTTTTATAAAACTAGATAATTACATATAAATCCTTGTTAATGTTAGTTACAGATTTAGTGTATTTTTTCAATAATATTTTTTTTAAATTTCAGCCTAGAATAAATCTAACCAGAAAAATCTCAGACAATAACGACGATGAAGAAGAAGATGGAGGAGATGGTGTCTGTTGGAGGAGGAGAAACATAAGATATTCGCGATATTGGGAGCGATTACCTCGGTGATTAAGTTAGACATAAAATACAAAAGACAATGAGAGCAAAGATGTCATTTTACAAGTTTAGTAAAGCTTGGTCTAAGGGATCTCTTACACGGTCTAATATGCAACAGGGCAATTCGGAAGTTTATCTGTAATTGTCAAAATGTTAGGGACCTTTATGTAAACAGCCAATATTTTAATGGTATTTACTAAAATTTTTCCGAGATTTCAATAATTACCTATATCTTTTTTAAAAAATTTATTATCTACGATCCTTCGATTTTTTTAATTACAATTTTTTTTAAAAAAAATTATTTTTACCCTTCATAATTTTATAATTAAACTCCTAAAAAATTTAACTTCTTACCCTCCACCTTTTCTCCCAAATATTTTCAAACAGACCTTTTGAATATTTTTATATAAAACAATTCAAATGTTAATATTTTTTAAATAAAAATTTACAAATAAGACCTTAAATATTTTAAATACTTTACAAATAAACCTTATATAATAAATTAAATTATAAATTTAATTTTCGTACATATACAAATAGCCCCTTGAATTTTTTATTTATAAATAAGATTAAATGTTATATTTTCCAATAAAAATTTATAAAAAGGACCCTAAATATTTTAATATTTTACAAATAAATCATGTATAAGAAATTAACTTGCAAATTTAATATTTTTACATTTACAAATAAGTACTTTGGATATTTTTATTTATATAAGTCTAAATTTTATTAGTTTTTAAATAAAATTTTACAAAAAAGAGTTGAAGGTATTAAAACTTAAAATTTTAAAATACAAGTTTAATATTTATATATTTACAAATAGATTACTCAAATATTTTTATTATCAATAAATCAAAATTTTATCAATTTTTTAATAAAATTCCACAATATTGAACTTTTTAAAAATTAAATTTTTTAATTATAAGTTTAATATTTTGTATATTTACAAATAGACCACATTGAATATTTTTATTTATAAATGAGTCCAAAATTTTATCATTTTTAAAATAAAATTTTACAACAAAGACATTAAAGGTTTTGAAATTTAAAATTTTAAATCACAAGTTTAATATTTGTACACTAAAAAATAGACCTCTTGAATATTTTCATTTATAAATAATTCTAAATTTCATTATTTTTTGAAAACTTTACAAAAAAGACATTGCCGATTTTTTTTAAACTTAAATTAAAAATTAACAAGATTTCATAATATTGTACCTTATAAATTAAACCCCCTGAATAATTTCTATTTATAAATAGTCAAATTTATCATTTTTAAATAAAATTTTACAAAAAAGACATTGAAGGTTTTTTAACTTAAATTTTAAAATTATAAGTATAATATTTGCATATTTACAAATATACTTGTTGAATATTTTTATTTATAAATAAGTCTAAATTTTATTATTTTTAAATAAAATTTACAAAATAGATATTGAAGATTTTAAAACTAAAAATTTCAAATTACAAGTTTAATATTTGTACATTTATAAATAGACCCCTTCATTTTTTTTATTTATAAATAAGTCCAAACTTTATTATTTTTAAAATAAAATATTATCAAAAAGATATTGAAGGTTTTAAAATTTAGAATTTTAAATTATAAGTTTAATATTTATACATTTACAAATAGATTTCTCGAATATTCTTTTCATAAATAAGTCCAAACTTTATCATTCTTAAAATAAAATTTTATAAAAAATATATTGAAGGTTTTAAAACTTAAAATTTTAAATTACAAGCTTAAGATTTGTATATTTACAAATATACCCCTTGAATTTTTTTATTTATAAATATTTCCAAATTTATTTTTTTAAATAAAATTTTAAAAAAACACATGAAGGTTTTAAAATGCCCTAATTTTAAATTTAGACTTATTTATAAATAAAAATATTCAAGGGTCTATTTGTAAATGTAAAAATATTAAACTTGTAATTTAATATTTAATTTTTAAAAACTTCACTATTGTGAAATTTATTAAAAATATTGATTAAAATTTGACTTATTTGTAGATGAAAATATTTGAGGGGTTTATTTGTAAATATATAAATATTAAACTTATATTTTAAAATTTTAAATTTTAATACCTTCAACTCTTTTTTGTAAAAATTTATTTAAAAACTAATAATGTTTGGACTAATTTATATATAAAAATATTCAAGTGACTTATTTATAAACGTACAAATATTAAATTTATAATTTAATTTCTTATACAGGGTTTATTTATAAAATATTTAAATTATTTAAGGTCTTTTTTATAATTTTTTATTTAAAAAATATTAACATTTGGATTTTTTATGAACAAAATATTCAAAAAGTTTATTTGTAAATATTTTGGAGAAAGAGTGGTGAGTGAAAAGTCAAATTTTTTTGGCATTTAGTTTTAAAGTTACGGAGGGTAAAAGTGAAATTTTTGAAAATTTTTTTTATTAAATAACAATAAGGAGTTATAGGTAATAAATTTTAAAAGAAATAAGGTATAGGTGATTATTTAAATCTCGAGAGATTTTTGATAAATAAGATAAATCATAGAAAATTATAGGTAAATATTCCATATTTTAAGGAACTTATATGTAATTAACTTTTTTTGAAAAAAATTGCCGGATGAAAATATTGCGTTGATTAGGATCAATCCGAGCTGGCAAGTAACATATTAGTTCGAAGAAGAATACATGGGGTTTGTGTTCAGTGCATCTACACGGTTTAAACAAACGTAATCAATATAAAAGAAAAAAATTGCTCTCTTTGTTTTTTAATAAAATCATAAAGATAGAATTTTAGTAAATAATTATTCGTATGCTTCGTACGTAGGTCATATCTAAAGAACTGCTTAAATAGTAATTTCTCTTTTTACTTAATGTAAGTCGTAATACTGGACGTCAACAACGATTAATGCGAACACGAACGACATTCTCCCCGGACTGAGGACAAAATTCACGGGGAACAAAGAGAAAAGCCCTGGTAGGATGACAACAATTCCAGCGACTCGTATACGAGGAATGAGACTTGAACACAAGATCGCTCGCGTTGCTTCTCGCTCTAAGTTCATAATCATACTCCCAACCATCGTAGTTTGTGCGGATGCAGATTATTGACAGTTTATTCCCATTGATGAAAATCATCATTCTCCTCGAGAAGAAGGAAGGGTCGTCGGTCGCCGCCCCTGAGAAGAAAAAAAGGCTGGTCGCGATTTAGAGTGGATCGAAACTCGTGCCCACAAATAACGACCTCTGGCGAGCAATTGTGATCTGTCTTATAATGAAGCAGAAGATGTTTTGGGGAGCCGTTGAAGGAGCAATGCGGGATATGAGAAAAGCATGGAACATAGGGACATGCTTTCCGATGAGCATCCAATTGGCCAAGGATAGTATCTCCCTACACCCGGTACTTGCATTAGTGCAGGAAAATTCCATAGATTCGATCAACTCCTCCAGTGCCCAACAGCGGAAGGTGCCGATAGATTCAGAGCAGACTTTGCGTTTGAGTTTATGCTTCATGCGGCATGGACGACACATGAGTTGGCCATCCACACTGTGAAAAACAGAAGCAAACACTTTAGACTAAAAAATGCATGCTTGAAGGTTTGTTTACAGAGAACTGCAAACCAAAGACCAACCTGAAAGATAGGTGGGCTTAAGGGCGTCATGCAGGCGGTTCAATCGAGAATGCTAGTGTCGATCGCGATGGGCGTTTCCTTGGGGATACGAGCTTTGTCTTCGTCTTGTTCATCGTCGCTGTTCCTCAACATTCTCCTCGTATTGCTGCTTTCTCTAACCAGAAACATCCTCCTCCGGCTGCTCGGGTTACTATCATTGCAGGAGTCCCCGACGAGCGTTTCCTTGGGGATACAACCCTTGTCCTCGTCTTGTCCATCGTTGCTGCTCGACAATCTTCTCTTCGTATTGCTGCTTTCTTCGACCAGAAACATCCTCCTCCGGCTCCTCGGGTTACTGTCCTCGCAAGAGTCCCCGACGCTTGACATTCAATCCGACGACTTCGTATCGAATTCTGTGAAGAAGAATCAGAGGAGAAGATGAAAGCGCAATAAGGAAATAAGTTTGAAATGATATCGGGTCCGGATCCAGTTTCCAATAGACTAGATCCAGATCCGACATGATTGAGTGACCCCACCCGTTATCTCGCCGGACCCGAACTCGAGCCTCCCAATCAATCGAGGGAGGCGATGCCGCCTTCCGCTCTGGCGCTGCGGCGCTTGCTCTGCTGCTGCGCCAGCGGCAATGGAGTCCTTTCCGCCCTCGAGCCCGCTACCAAGAAGAAGAACCTCGTCTTTATGGGCTCTCCTCAGGCATCTCTCTTTCTCTCTTCTGTTTTTGTCCTCCTGTTTTCTAATTATTCTGGTTGCTCTCTTGCAGGTGTCTGCATCGGTTCTTGATACGCTTTTCAGCGAATCCACAGATCGGAACTCTAAATTTCAGGTATTCGACTGCTTACCCTGCTGTTGTAGTTCAATTGACGAGAAAGTTGTGAAATTGGATAATTTCCTGCTGCGGTTCTTGTTCAATCTATCTCGTGAAATAGTCCGTAAAAATGTCGAATTTGATGAGGATTAGTGTGGCAATGTTTTCACAGGTAGCAGCTATAGTTACGCAGCCTCCAGCTCCAAGTGGTAGAGGTAGAAATTTGATGTCTTCGCCTGTAGCACAGCTTGCGCTGGATAGAGGCTTCCCTAGAGATCTCATTTTCAGTCCAGCCAGAGCTGGGGAGGTCTGAGTTGCTCTTATTGATATTTTCTTCTTTTTTTTTTTTTCATTATGGATTTACTGGAAAGGAACGTCCTTTATCGTGTATTCAATTGGTTAAAATGGATAATTTGCTGCATTAATAAACTCTATCTGATTTTCATGCAGGAAAGTTTCCTGTCTGATTTAAGGGCTCTAAATCCACAGCTCTGTGTCACAGCAGCATATGGAAATATTTTGCCTAACAAGTTTCTCGAGATTCCTTCATATGGTGAGCCAATGCTCCATGAAATGATTTATTTGACAGATGCATTTTAGCTTATTGCAGACTACTTTGATTTTATGCGCTTCCATTCTTGTTTATCTCAAGACACGAATATCATGGTATTCAAATTCATTAAATTATGATTTTAATGATTGCTCGGGTGAAGGAAATTGGCACAGTGTTTGTGTGCCAATTTTCTGTTTGGTATTCATTCCATCATCAATCAATCTTCTAAGAGATGAGATCTGGTAGAGGTTGCCAGAATAGTCTTATTTAGATCATGAAGTCCTGATTTTATGCGAAAATTCTCTTAGGTACTGTGAACATACACCCCAGTTTGTTACCTTTGTATCGTGGTGCTGCTCCAGTTCAAAGAGCATTGCAGGTCTGACAACTTTTTGTGTATTGCAGCCACCAGTAGTCGTCTACAGAGTATACTAATGCATTGCTTCTATGCTGAATTAGGATGGTGTCAAAGAAACTGGCGTTTCACTTGTGTACACAGTTCGTGCACTGGATGCTGGTCCTATAATAGCTAACGAAAAAGTAAAAGTCAATGACTGTATCAAGGTAAACACATTCATAGTGTTGCTCAGAAAATTTTCAATTGCATATGACAATTTCTGTTCTTTCATCTATGGTGGGATATCATGCCAGATTGAAATTTAATAGACTTCAACTGATGCCACTTCTACATCAGGCTTTTCTAATCAATACCATCCTTTGTTCTTTTTTGTAGGCACCAGAGCTACTCACACTGTTATTTGGCCTAGGTATGCTTGTCTACACTGTTGTTTACATTTCAGACCCTTTTTCTTCATTCCCAGTAAACTTGACATGCAAGAGTTTAGGTGCCTGTTGGAGTTTCCACTTGCAATGAAGCTGTTAAAATTTATCACTGTATGTATGATCATTCAAGCGCAGGATGGTTTGCCATGAACAATTCAAAGTTGCACTAATACATTCAGTTTCTAGCTTTCAGAATCACTAATTGTATGGGTAGTTTAATATTTTTTTGTTTTGGCCAATCACCTCAGCCGCCATTTGTAGCACTAAATACAAAATACATTTTTCTTGTTCTTATATTTGTTATTCTGTCAGCCATGGACTAGTATCCCTGGCAAATATGGACACTGATGAAATAAGGATAAAAGGAAGGGAATGTAATGGTGAAACATAATAATGATGAAGCAAACAATTTTGTATTCTTTCGGATGAGAGACAATTTTTTATGACCATAGCAGCACAAATATTTTGTTTTCATTCATTTTTGCACCTGTTCTGTGTGATTCATAGTTGCAATTTTCTCCTTAAAATTCTAGAGATCCACTTCATATATATCATGCCACTACAGCAAAGCTTAAATTTGTTCTTGCTCTGACAATGGCGCATGAAATTTGGTAAGATTGATCTTGACGTGAGAGGCTACAGGATTGTTTTTTGACTGGTACTTAAACATGCGTCAGCTACTAAATTGTGCTAATGCAAAACATACCTGTAACCATAATTTTTTTCATTAATGAAAAACCATTCATATAAGTCCCAACAAACTTTTCTTGCATTTGCTAGTTAGAAGTATGCATATCGTGTCAATTGTATTGATATAAATGAGTGCATCAAAAATTTCACTAACTGCCTCCTTTTGATTTTGTGCTAATGGAACTCACTGTTTTCAGGATCAAAACTTTTGGTTCGTGAACTACCAACCATTTTTGATGGATCAGCAAAGTTGAAAGCAAAAGCACAAGATGATTCCAAAGCCACATTGGCACCAAAGGTATTATTCAGAGAGAATGTATTTTCTTTTTGCAAATTTTGACATATATTTTCCATCTGTAGTTCCAACTGCCATTTTTTAACTAGGGGTATTTATCTACGACCCTCAAGATTTGTTTTATTTATCAAAAAACCTCTGCGATTTTAGTATTTATCTACACTCTTTATTTTTCAAATTTATTACCTACATCCCTTTATTATTATTTAATCAAAATTTTTTCCAAAAATTATACTTTTATCCTCTATAATTGTATAATTAAATCTTTTAAAATTCTTAATTTCTCACCTTTTATTTTTCTCTCGAATGTTTACAAATAAACCCTCAATTAAATTTTAAATTATAATTTATATATTTATATATTTATAAATGGATATCTCAAACATTTTTATTTATAAATAAATCTAAATTTTAGTTTTTTTTGAATAAAAATTTATAAAGAAAACCTTAAATGTTTAAATTTTTTTACAAATAAATCCTCCATAAGATTTAAATTACAAGTTTAATATTCATACATTTACAAATAGATCTCTCAAATATCTTTATTTATAAATAAGTCCAAATTTTATTTTTTCAATAAAAATTTTACAATATTGAAGGTTTTAAAACTTAACATTTTAAATTACAAGTTTAATATTTGTATATTTATAAATAAACCTCTTAAATATTTTATTTATAAATAACCCTCAATTTTATCATTTTTTAATAAAATTTCATAATATTGAAGGTTTTAAAATTTTAAATTTTAAATTACAAGTTTAATATTTGTATATTTACAAATAAATTTTTTGAATATTTTTATCTATTAATAAGTCTAAATTTCATTATTTTTAAAATATAATTTTACAAAAAAGAAATTTAAAGTTTTAAATTACACGTTTAATATTTGTACATTTACAAATAGATTTTTAAATATTTTTATTCATAAACAAGTTTAAATTTAATTATTTTTTAAATAAAATTTTATAAAAAAGTCATTGAAGATTATAAAAATTAAAATTTCAAATTACAAGTTTAATAACTGTATATTTATAAATTAACCCCTTAAATATTTTTATTTATAAATATGTTCAAATTTTATTATTTTTAAAATAAAATTTTGCAAAAAAAGATATTTAAAGTTTTAAAACTTAAAATTTTAAATTACAAATTATATTTTTACATTTACAAATGTATCCATTAAATAATTTTCTTTATAAATAATTTCAAATTTTATCATTTTTTAATAAGATTTTTAAAAAAAGACATTAAAGATTTTAAAACTAAAAATTTTAAATTACAAGTTTAATATTTGTACATTTCTAAATGTACCTATTCAATATTTTCATTTATAAATATGTGCAAATTTTATTATTTTTTAATAAAATATTACGAAAAAATATTGAGGGTTTTAAAATATTGAAAGTTTTTATATTTATAAATACATTGTTTTAATATTTTCTTATTTATAATTTATACTTATTTATAAATATACAAATATTAAATATATAATTCAAAATTTTAAGTTTTAAAAAATATAGTGTTCTTTTTCGCAAAATTTTATTTAAAAAATGGTAAAAGTTGGACTTATTTATAAATAAAAATAATCAAAGAGTTTATTTGTAAATTTATAAATATTAAATTTAAAATTTAAAATTTAAAATTTTAAAACTTTCAATGTTTTTTTGTAAAATTTTATCTTAAAATGGTGGAATTGAGACTTATCTATTATTAAAAATATTCTGAAAATTTATTGTAATTGTGCAAATATTAAAATTATAGTTTGAAATTCTATGTTTTAAAATCGTAATATTTTTTTATAAAATTTTATTTTAAAAATAATAAACTTTGGATTTATTTATAAATAAAAATATTCGAGGGACTCATTTATATATATATAAGTATTAAACTTGTAATTTAAAATTTTAAGTTTTTAAAACTTTCAAGATTATTTTTGTAAAATTTTATTAAAAAATAATAAAATTTAGATTTATTTATAAATAAAAATATTTGTGACGTCTATTTGTAAATGTACAAATATTAAACTTATAATTTAAAATTTTATATTTTAAACCTTTAATGTATTTTTTGTAAAATTTTATTTTAAAAATGATAAATTTTGGACTTATTTGTAAATAAAAATATTAAAGAAGTTTATTTGTAAAGGTACAAATATTGAAGTTGTAATTTGAAATTTTAAGTTTTAAACCATCAATATTTTTTTATAAAATTTTATTTAAAAATAATAAAATTTAAACTTATTTATAAATAAAAATATTCAATGGGTTTATTTGTAAATATACAAATATTAAACTTGTAATTTAAAATTATAATTTTTAAAAACTTTCAATATTGTAAAAGTTTATTAAAAAATTGATAAAATTTGGGATTATTTATAAATAAATTATTTGAGAGGATTATTTATAAATATACAAATATTAAATTTAAAATTTAAAATTTTAAGTTTTGGGACCTTGAGTATTGTAAAATTTTTATTAAGAAAGATAAAATTTGGACTTATTTATTATATAATTTGAAGGGTCTATTTATAAATATATGAATATTAAACTTGTAATTTAAATTTTTATGAAAGGTTTATCTATAAAAAAATTTACACATTTAAGGTCTTGTTTGGAAATTTTTCTTTGAAAAATATTAAAATTTAGACTTATTTATAGATAAAAATATTTGATGTGTTTATTTATAAATATACAAATAAATAAATTATAATTTAAAATTTAATTGAGGGTTTATTTGTAAACATTTGAAAGAAGAGTAGAGGGTAAGAAATTAAGAAATTTAAAGGGATTAATTGTAATATTATAGAGGATAAAAGTGAAATTTTGGGAAAAATTTTGATTAAATAACAATTAGGGGGTTGTACGTAATAAATTTGAAAAGGAATGAGAGTATATGTTAATACTGAAATCGCGAGGGATTTTTAGTAAATAAGACAAATTTGAGAGTTTGTAAGTAAATACTCCTTTAAATTATTGGAAGAGGATGTTTGTTTGACATGTGAAAGGATATAACATATTTACTATCTATTTGACATCAACATGCAGCTCACATCTAAGGAATCATGGCTATCCTTTGACCAAGAAGCTAAAGTTCTACATAATAAGGTAAAGGCTTATGAACCTCTGAAGGTTTTTGGTAATGAAACTATAAAATTATTTCTACAGGTTCGTGCGTTTGCAGATTGGCCAGGAACCCGAGCTAAAATTCAAGTTGTTGACACAAGTGGCCACGTCAATATCCTTGAAATAAAGGTTATCACAACAAGAGTTCGGAATTCTTTTAGCATACAAGGTGGTGGAGATGAGATAAGCTTTATTGAGGATGCCTTGATAATTCCATGTGGTGGACAATCTGGGCTTGAGGTACACAGCATTCATATCTCAAAGTTCTTTTCTTTATCTATACACAGCTGAACTTTAGGGTTTCTGTTGAAAAATGGGCCATGTCATCTTGAGCAGGTACTTGAACTACAGCTTCCAGGAAAGAAGATAATGACTGCACGTGATTTTTGTAATGGTTTGCGAGGTCAGTTACTGAAGAAGGTTGATACAGAAGGAACTTCAGCCTAAAAACTGGTGAGTAGGTATTGTAAATTTTTCTTACCACAGGAGATAAGCTTGTTTCATTTATCTGTTTGTCCATTCGATCATTTGACATGAATTGAGTGCAATAATGTTTGTTGGAAACAATTTCTGGCATCTATCATGGTTGCCTACCACTTTCAAGCTACAAAGTTAAGAACCCCTACACAGTTCCTGCATTACTGCTTAATCAAGTGATTGGATTTTTGATTTTGGACCTGCGAATTTTCTATTTTGATATGCGAAATGAAATTTGATTTTCTCTGGGAGATGTCTGGAATTTGTTGTGGTAGTTCATTGGATGTATATTACACTGTTACAATACAACTTTCTGCACATATTGCTTCCATGCATCTAGATAGGAATGTATTTTTCAACAATTATTTCCATCAATAAAAATATTCTTATTGGTACATAATCACGGTCCAGAATCCTTGGAGTGGTACAAATTGTGGACACTGGCTGCCTTGTAGATGCAGGCAATCAGTGATGCACTCGAATGAAATCCATCTATTGAGGTATGATTTCAATTTATCATATATTTCACTTTCTTTTTGTAGTTTTCTTCGCATAAATTACAGCTACGTTCGAGCATGTGTAGATTTTCAAGTTTGATGAACATTGATATGCTACATCTGCCTGGCTGCACTCTAGGAGGAACTCCATTTTATAGCATTAGACAAAGAGGGAAACCCATATTCACCAAGAGACACATTATGTAGAGAAAATACTGTTACATTCTGTAACCTCTAGAAACAGATGTTAGACATTACTGATTCTTTTCCCTATCCTCTAGAGTTTTAAATTCTGCAGTCTCTGGCTCCTTGCTCAGACTTGCATATTCCCCAAAATTTCACCTTTTGTTAACTGCTCGTCTTCTCATCTCTTTCTGCAGTCTGCAATACATTATGTTAAGCCTTAATTAAATGAAGGTTCCTTATTTGAATGTTGCAGACCCCTTGAAGTTATCCAACAATTGATGCGGTATTTGATGGAAGAATAAGCAAGCAAACGCAACTAGGAATCAAGGAACTCATCGACAGACAATAATCTATTGGATATTTATGATTATCGCTGATGACTTTTTTGTGATTGTTAATTTAGTGGGAAGATGCTCCTTATTTTTTGAAAGAAGTTTCTGGTCTGATCCAAACCTGGCGGTGTTGGCGTTAATTCTCAAAATAAAATTTCGAGTTTATAATTCGAAAGCTCTTGTACACACAAAACAAGTGCAGGACTCAGAATTACAATGGCAGATTGAAAGGATATGTTGACAGATTAAACACCCGACCTGCGCATGCAAATGCATCTTCTCTACCGTATGTAAATGGGCCGTGATGGTGGACCAAAAGATAATGCTCAAGATGAACTCAAATGGACCCGCCGAGCCGCCAATTAATGGCCCGAATTTGATAATTGTCCTCGAAATTCAAGCTAATCACGATTATCAACATGATTATCTTGTCAAGCAAAAGACAAAGCTCACCGCGTAGTTGCAAATCTCATGCTCGAATCTTCCCTGAAGTTTGGGTTTTCCACGTACAAACGGATATTACAAGGCAATTATTGTTGGTGCGGTTGTTATTAATCACGATGAGCCTCTTAAATTCGAAAAGAACGGATGACCACCGATGATCTCCAATTGGAACGAAACTGTGGTCTACAATCGACCAAGGTTTCCCATTTCTCGAAATTGTTCGAACTTGGATTGCAACGAAGAGGGTGGCTGGCGGTTCTAGAATGTTTCGAGTTGAATCGGTCGATCATGGACCGAAAAAAATTAATGACCGAAACCCGTAATGAATGAGAAAGTGAGATGGTAAATATCCGAGTGTTTTGAAGCCATTCAACTCAATAATGCGAATGTATGGGCTCTGATTGGAACTGTCCCCGCCTTTGCATCTAATGCCAACTACACAAGTCTGAGTTCCAATGAGCAAAGGAAATAAGATAAAAAGAAAAAATGATGCTGCCCAGGATCGAACTGGGGACCTTTAGTGTGTAAGACTAACGTGATAACCGCTACACCACAGCATCTGCTGGGAAAAAGGTGCTTATGCACAACCTTTAAAGTTTTAGTTGCAAAAAAAATAATTAACCACTCTCGCATATAGCATACCATATCGAGATATTTGATAATCTCTACTCGCAAACTCCCATGCACCACAACTTCGCTAGATTATGTCACCTCACCTCCTTCACAACCTCATATAAATTCACAGGCCTCTCCCTCACCGTCCATTCTTGTCCTCAACCAAACACCCTTCCCACCAGAACCCTCCCCCCCTCCCTCTCTCTCTCTCTCTCTCTCTCTCTCAGACACAGACACAGAAGGTGAAGGAAGAAGATGGGTGCACTTGACTACATCTCCGACATTTGCAGTACGACCAACACAAAGAGAGCCATAAAACTAAAGAAAAGGAGACCACTGCAGGTGAGAGTCATCATAATCACGCGCACCACTCCTCTTCATCTTTCATTTGAAAAGTAGAAGCCATGGGGGGAGAGATTAAGCTCTCTGTTTTCTAAAACTTTTTTGCTTTATGCCTTTTCCAACCAACAGACTGTGGAGCTCAAGGTTAAAATGGACTGCGAAGGCTGTGAAAGGAGAGTGAGGCATGCTGTTAGCTCCCTAAGAGGTCCCAAGAAACCACCGTCATTCCTCCATCTCTATCTCTTCTGCTTCTTTTTTAGTAATTTTCTTCTCAGATATCACTTCAAAGCTGCGAGAAGAATAAACAAGGATATAGAAATGATGTTTTGGTGCAAGAATGAACTTAAACAACTACGAGAAAAGAAAGAAGATAAATAATTCTAGCTTTCTGGACTGACTTGAAAGGAAAACGTCTAGTGCAAAAGCCATTTTGTGCTTCTTCTTTTTTCTATTGTTTTTCTTTTGGATTTTAGCTGTCTCCTGTTTTTGTTTTTGGTTTGCTCGAAAGTGACAACGTAAGACTGAAAGCAATGCAAAATAAATCCAGCTTAATAGAATATTTTGGTTTAACCAATTAATCAACAGAGAAACAAGCATATGCATATCCGAGGGAAAAAAGAAGAGAATGGGTCATATATGAGTTTCTTGCAAATTGAAGTACATGTGCACCTGCTGCACTCATGTATTTAATGCATTCTGTCTCCAATAAGAAGACTTGGTGTGGGGAATCCTTCCCCACAATTAACATTAAATTAACGATATGGTTACCCTCCTATTGTGGTCCATTAATCTAGTGTTGCTGATTTTTTCTGCACTTACTATCAATCACAATCATCAGCCAAGTCATTTCCTATCACAGCAGAGTCTCATCAATCATGTAATTCATTGAATCTTTAACACCGTTATTCAAAACAGTCAATCAGTCGATAAAAGATTTTCAATTCTCTTAGCTGAATGTTACACTAACATGCAAATCGATCTATTCGCTGACATGGTTTGCTCTCTAGGTGTGACATCCGTCGAGGTGAACCCGAAGCAAAGCCGGGTGGCGGTCACCGGGCACGTAGATGCCAAGAAGGTAATAGAAAAAGTGAAAAGCACAGGGAAGAGGGCGGAGCCATGGCCATACGTTGAGTACAACCTGGTTTACCGCCCATATGTTTTTCAAGCATACGACAAGAAGGCGCCGTCTGGTTTCGTTCGTGATGTGCCCCAAGCTGTGGCAAATCCTGAGGACGAGAAGTACATTTCACTCTTCAGCGACGAGAACCCTAATGCGTGTTCCATTATGTAAAAGCGCTCAGTACGATGCGTGTGTGCGTGTAACGCGTGTTCCCGAAGCCGCTTAGTGTTTGGGGTGATAATAAGCATGGCGCAGAAGAGCTCAGTTGTAAGTGATTTTGTATAAGCTTAATGATATGCATCAATAATAGACGCCTTCTTCTATCTTGTTATATATTGAAAAAATTGATATCTGTATGCAAATATAGAAAAATTAGAGATAAAGAGGGGTCCAGGACATGGTTAATTATTTGTTAGAAGACCCGAGCAAAGAGAAAAAAGGTGATCAAAAGCAAGTGTTTGTTGCTAATACAGAGATATTTTATTAAAGCACGGGCCAAACTGCGAATATGATGAAGAAGTTGATCATGCGCCGCTGAGAATAATCGGAAAAAATAATTATAAAGCAGAACAAGTAGAAGCAGCGTAGAATATAATATTAAGCAGATGGGTGAGTGTGGTGGTCATCATCATGAACTAAGTTAAGTCCTTTGCAGAATTTCAGGGCCTACAGCAACGACAAAGAACATTTCTTAATGAGACGAAAGCCTGATGTTCAGATTTCGTTTCTTCAAAAAGAAGCAACAAGGTTTACACAAACAAAATGGGATTGTTCCTTTCAACGAAGCTGGGGAAGTCTTGGAGCTGAAAGCATCAATAGCTAATCATACAAAATGGCTTCTTCCACTAAAAATTAATTGCACTTCGAGTTCATATGCCTATTTTTAGGAAGAGAAAATTTTCCACGTCTAAAAACTGGTTAGGAAACCAGAGAGAACTAATCATTTTGAGACCACGATCACTTTCAAGTTTCTGCATCCTTGAATAAAAACAAACAAGACATTGAATATTGCTAACCAAACTTTTTAGAGTAGCCCTGATGCCTTGTAAGCTGTGTCACATGAAATCCTATCGAGCTAACCCTCAGCTTAAGTATGCTTGAAAGTTAAAAAATTATGTTTTAGCAATATTGTTAATTCTTGCACCGAAGAGTTAATTGTTTCCTCTGAGAAAAATGTGCAAGAGAAGACAAGTGGATATAGCACTGGCAGTAGACAAATCTTCAAGCAATCCCAGGAATTACTGAATCAAGTGCCATGGTGGAGATGTGAAAGTGACTTCAAATGTTATTTATTTCACATGCTGAACAGCCTGCACCACCATTCAAGATAGGAATGATGGTTCAAAACTGTAATTAACTGCAAAAACATCTCTGTTGGAATTGATAGAGTGTCAGGCCATTGAAGAAGTAGCTGATTTATCTACCCATCTCAATTAATCTCCAAAACCGGACCATAAAGTCATAGCTCAAAAGAGAAAGGGATGGTCGGCAAGGCAATGAATGGCAGCTTTGTTCTTCTTTGAGGGCATTGCTTGGGAAGGAGCACGCTGCAGAATGTTGAATATAGGGAACCGGTTTTCCTTGGGAGCTGTGACTTGGTTCCTCACAAGCTTTTTGGCAGAGCAGGGTTTTGAACTGTAATTTGGTTGGACACAGCACCAGAATACAAAACCCAAACACCACCAGCTATGCATCCAAGTCAGGGTTGGCATTCATGTCTTCTTTCTTGCAGGGGATCTGTCAAACGCTTAAAGCGCTTTTTTTTAAAAAAAAATTATTATCGAAATTTTATTATGTAAACGACCAATGGTCATCAAATGCTTGCGGATTTGGTTATCATATGCATTAGTCAGTGATTAGTAAAAATTAAGTTGCCCAGTATCCGGTCCATTACAATGTGACCTTAATGAAGTATTGGGCCAGGCCTAATTTCAGCCATAGGAAAAGTGGGCTGCCATTGAGCTGATCTATGGCCCATTCTTCTACTCTCTTTCGTCGTAAGCTCGATTTGCTCGCGGACGGAATGTGATGAGCAAACCGCGAATCACAAATATATTCAAACACTATTATTCATCGATATTTATTATCTATATTATAAGTTATATTCAAATGCAACAAGATCAAAATCTATTTGGAATCGCATTCTAATCAGATTTTATCCAACAATCGAACTCAATGAAACGGGCTTTCAGTGCCAAGTTGTTCAAGAGAATGATTTATTTCTGAAAAAATACTGAACTCTTGTATTACTAATGAATCTATTTGAAGGATCGGAGGCGAGAAATCGAATCGAGGAGGAATGTCGACAAAGATAAAATACAAGGTCGAGCAGCAGGAAGAAGTTCAGATGATTTTTTGTTTTGAAACTGCGACGCATGGGGCCGCAATCATCGCAAAACATGACAAGACCCGTGCAGCGTAGCGCACTTAAAAAAAATAAAGAAAAGAAAAGATCATTCACGGTCTCCATCCGCACCCAACTCGGCAACATTGGATCCCGTTCTCGATCGCCCAATCGACCGTGCTTCAAAATCATATAGAAAAGAGAGCCAATATGCTTTGATTTCGGGCGGCTACGATCGTGAAATGATCGACAGGGTGACAATTGTCACTGACGCAGATCGCAGAGCTCATCGCGAGCGTTGCAACATCGACCGCAATTCGAGTCTGAACGATGAGGAGTTTGGTAATCGGTCGGCCTAAGGAATCATCTGCTGCTGTTTGTTGGGAAGCCGGGAATTGGACGGTGGACCTCGCTTCTGTGATCGCTATTTGATGCGTGTCTGGTTATGCATCGGCTTCACGACAAATCCACCCTGACGAGCCCTGACCCATTTCTCCTCTGTTTTGATCATCATCGAACAGTAGTAGTTCACTTGTCTAATCCTCTCCACGGGTTTAATTACTAATGAGGTTATCAGCAGAGTCTGCTTGACACGAGCTGCGGGCCAGCTCGTTGGGTGAGGAAATTGACGTCCACTTTCCTCGAGGGCTCAAATTAAAGAAAAATGCATTTGCGAATAAATAATGAAACTGTAAATGAAGTTATTTAGAGACATATTTTCTGGATTTGTCGCCACAGCTTGCTGATGGAGTTGGCAGGGTTTCGTCTCCAAGTCCAAGCAATAATGGAAGGCCTTTTAGGGCACATTTACCTGCTCTTTTCCAAGTACACCGTCCGTGTTTGTACCAAATCCAACGAGCACTTGATTCTTAATTTTAATTCGTTCGATTTGATTTTCTCTTATGTCGAGAATTAATAACGTCTGTTGTTTTTATATTCTTTAAAAAACATTTGATTTGATTTGATTTGATTTGATTTGCAGCATATGTGTACTTGATTAGGCAATTGCCAAATGGTGCTGCCGTGGTCAGAATTTGCAGATTACCCTCTCATATTAAAGATTTTAGACACCAGAAGAAGAGTTTGTCATTATAAAAATTTGAAGTATTCATACGTAACTATCGAAATTCACTGGGAGCTCTGTGCATGCCCATTCAGTGGTTAAATTTGTCGCTTATCTCTAAATAAACCAATTTGGGAATAATCTTATTTACTAATCCAGATATTTATGATGAAAACAAGATGCTAACACAGTGTCACTTGATGAAAAAGATAGATAGATCGATGGTAGAATCTTGTGAGGAATGCCAAGTGATGTTGGCATTAGAATGGAAGAAAAAGAAAGTGATGGCCACTGCTTGATGAAATGAAATAATAGCAGAAGGCAAACATGGCACACAGATGGTAGGCTCTGTGTTGAACTAGTAATAAAGAGGAGCGTCCACTCTTAAATGTCAAATCACATCCATCCCCTTTCTCTCTCTTATTTCCTTGAAATCTCACCCCTCCGTCTGCCTGGTTGTCCTCCTGGCCGTCGGATGCAGAGTTCAACATGCAGGTAAATATTTTAAGATTTTAACTGAGACAAACAAGGAGCACACCCATGTGGGTGAGTTTTAATGAGAAATATATAATGTGAGGCTGGCTGGAGGAAAGGCCCCTGTCCCTTTGCATTCAAGCCTCTCTGTTCAGGACAGGATCTATTGAAGAGGAGTTGAGGCTGCTGGCCAGTGGCATTCAAAGCCTTCATCCTTTTCACCACCACCACCTTCTTCTTCTTCTTCTTCTCTCTTTAGGAGAGTGTGAAGTGTCGAGTGTGGTGTCGCTTTTCTTCTTGTTCATTAGCATCAGCAGGTGGAGATGACTAAAGATGAGGACTTCAAGCTCCTCAAGATCCAGGTACTCCTCTTGATCTTTATGGCTTGTGAAAAAAAAAAATTGAAGTGGTGTGGTGTTGCTAAAGGATGTCCCTTGTTTGTTTGTTTGTTTCTTGTTTTTTGTTTGTTCTAGACCATCATCCTCAGAGTAAACATACACTGTGATGGGTGTAGGCAGAAAGTGAAGAAGCTTCTGCAAAGAATTGAAGGTACCCTCAGCAAATTTCGTTCTTTTTCTTCTTTTCTTCATCCTCTGGCTGCTTTTGATTTCTTAAGGGAGAAAATGCTGCAGAAATTTATTCTTGCTTTTCCTTTGTCTTTTTGAAGCCTTTTTGGCGAAATATTTCTCAGAAGAGTGGAGTTGGGATACCAATTAATCCAAGTCCAAGAAATTTATGTTAGTTTTGCTTCTACTGGATGTGATCCCTTCAGAAAAAATGAATTTTTGTAGGATAATTTCGCTTGTTTCCTGTATACAAATCTGCAGATGTAGGCACACTGGAATGTAAAGTTTTTCTGTTCTCTCATTTGGATCTGTGACCTGTCTGCGATTTTCTTATTACTTCAGCTAAATAATGCTAAAAATTGCACAATAGTGGAATTATGATAAAAAAAATTCAATCTTGTTGCATCTGATTCAGGGGTGTACACTGTCAACATTGACGCAGAGAACCAGAAGGTCACAGTTTCAGGAAATGTGGACTCTGCCTCCCTGATCAAGAAGCTGGCCAGATCTGGCAAGCATGCAGAGCTCTGGTATCATAAATCCTATGCCCAAGGTCATAAACACCCTAATCAGCAGCACCAAAACCCCCACCCTTCCAATGGCAACAAGAACAAGAATAGCAACAACAGCAAGGATCAGGCCAAGCCGAACCTCATGCAAGGCCTCAAGGCCTTCAAGAACCAGCATAACACAAAGCTAGAAGCATTGAGCTCTGATGAAGATGACTCCGATGATGATGAGGATGAGGATGAGGATGATGATCTTGGGTTCCTGGAGAGCAAGATGAACCAGTTGAATCTCATGAAGCAGGCCAACAATGCAGCTGCCAATGCCAAGAAGAATGGCTTCAATCTGGGTGGCCATGGCAACAACAATGGTGGCGGCGGCGGCGCTGGTGGTGCTGGTGCTAAGAAGGGGGGCGGGAACGCAAACCAGCATCAAGTCAACAAGAACCCAAACGGAATAGACCCAAAAATGATCCAAATGGCAGCAAACCATAACAAGATTGGCAACCTGGGAGTTGGAAACCCAAAAGCTGGTGACATCAACAGCATGATGGGTGGCTTAGGACTCCATGGCCTTGCTGGAGCTAATGGTTTAGGATTGCATCAAGCTCAGCAGCAGGCAGGAAGCAACAACTTCCCAGGATCCATTGGATTCCCATCAAATGGTGGTGGGTTTGGTGGGCTCCAGCATCAGCAACAACCGCAGCAGCAGCAGCAGCAGCAGCAGCATCCCATGATGATGAACTTGCAAGGATACCAGAACCATCCATCTCTGATGAATCTGAGAGGACTCAACAACAACAACCACAACAACTTGGTGCAGCAGCCACAGATGGTTTACAACAGGGCCACACAGATGCCACCCTACACTGGCTACTACTCCTACCCTTACTACTACCACCCTAGTCCCTACCCGGGCAGCCACACTGACAATGGTGGTGACTATGGGGCTCATCTTTTCAGCGATGAGAACACCAATGCATGCGTTGTGATGTAAAAGAGGGACTAGTGTTTGGAGTTTGTGTGTGTTTAATATCTTTCTACTTGTTATTATCATGCCATGTTTTCTCTAATTTGATGTGGTTAATTATAGTAGTGACATGTTTCCAATGTTTACTAAATGATCAGACATACTACAATACTGCCCTGTCGTATCATCTGTCCTTGTTCTGCAGTGACTGCGTTTTGTTTTTTGAGCTTGGGAGTTAGTGGTTGAGTTGTTCTAAGCTATGAGCTCTATTTATCAGGCCCATGACACGTGAACAGCCAATAAGGAAATGCTAATTAGAGGAGGATTACAGTGTCTTTGTCAACTGGATGGGTTTAATGGCAGATAAGTACAAGAGATGTTATGCTTGGGGTTTCTAGCAGCAGCCATGTGACTATTTTTACTTCTCCAATCCTGCAAATGGTATGGTTGCTTGAAATTGCTCTAGATTTCTATTAGCGGTGTGGGTAAGAGCTCACAAGGGTTAAAAACTACCAGACCCTGAAGTAACTATATAATACTAAGATGGTAGCATGCTCTTCTGCACAAACATCATAATTATAGGATCTTCTTTTGATGTGAGGTTGGTCAACTAACATGCATTGGTCCAGCTCCCAACCCAGACTACACAGATGATAATGATAACTATTCCAAGTGGTTGGGAAGCAAGGGAAGCAAGACTGTTAGCTGGAAAAAAAAGTTTGAAAAGTAAAATACTCTGTCATTTGTGAAGCTTCATGGCTGCAACCAGTGCTTTTAAAGTTTTACTAATAGTACTTGCTGCCAGCATGCATTTCAAATATGAAAACATTTTGCCAAACACTTCACTTCAGAAATGAGAAACATTGAATGCCAATATTCTAAAGTGGAAGAATCAAGAAAGTTTACTTCAAATTAAGCCGCAATGCATTATTGGTACTGAAGGATCAGCCTTATCGTCTGAGATTCTCTGAGTGGCTAGTCCATGCTCTGTCAGCTCCCCTGTACCCACTAAGGATGTTTTAAGTGCTGATTAACCATTACAGTTTTGCAGTGTTAGCCTAATCTGTTTGAAAAAGATAAACTAAAAAAATAAAAACTGGAAGTAACTTTTTACGTAGTCAACCCAGTTGAAAGGTGAAGGGCAAGAAGTTGGCAGTGGCCTTTCCTCAAAAGCTCAAAAGCTACCCAAGACTATGATACAAAAGGAGGCAGGCACCCACCAGTGCAGCACTACTAGCTCCCACTTTGAGAGGAGAGTTGCTGAGACACAAAACAGAGGAGCCATGGAAAAGCTGGGCCTTAGCTGTTAGCATGTAACCCTAAAGCACAAGCATTGCGATCGCCATACCAACAATAGCAGCAGCAACAGCAACAAACCAAAAAAAAAGAGAGATCTATGAGATTCTAATACTCTTTGCTTTTGCCACAAGGTATACGATGACAGGATGCACAGTAGCAACAGCAGGCAAGGTGTGGCTTCTGGATTCCTCCTTGAGATGTGCTCACCGCCCGAGCCCACGCTTCTTTTTTGACTACAACTCGTACGGGACCGAGTGCGGGCGGGAGCACGCGGGACCCGGGCGCTTGCTTTTCCACGCCTTGGGTCTGCCTCTCACGACTCCCAAACCCGACCCACACCTGGGACCCTGTCCTGCTTGTCAGTCTCTGATTGGCTTGTGGTTTTTGGCATGTGAGCATTGAAGGCGTTGGCTGGCAAAGGGACCGGGAGCGACTTTGTTCTACAGTAACGCAGTATAGTGGATTATCTGGTGAATATTCCATCGTTTGCAGAGAGAGAATGGCTTGATTCTTGGATTTAATAGCTCCAGTCGTACTACTGTTTGGTTTGGCACACAACTCTTCTCACTGGTTTGCAATCTGTGCAGAGGTTTATATGTGGAATACTATGGAGCATGTGATTGGTCAACTATTCTGTTTGTTTGATAGTATCCATCAAGAGCAGTTTCACAATACATCAGGCAATCAGATCTCTCGCACATTAACCATACAGGTTTCTGTCACAAGTGAAAAGTATTCATCCTGTCATACAAGTCACATTCTTCTTTCACAAAAATCATCCATACAAATGCTAAGATTATTCCCTCACTGTACAAGTTAATCTCCTCTCAGCGGTTCTCGTTCTTTCTTCGTCTAGACTGAGCTTTCTGCCACTTTTTTCTCGAAACAAATTTGCTCTTTGGTTTAAGTTTCAATTCAGGAGAGAACTGAAAATTTGGATCTCTCATCCGCGCTTGTATATCCTTGAAGAATTGCATGTTCAACTTCTTAGGACCCCCTTCGCGCAGCTCTGCATATTCTGGTCCTGAAACAATATTTTCGAAAGCTCCAATTAGGATGTCGATATCACTCATGACCTCCCATACATTTAGATAGCGTCCATCTGGACCTTTCTTCAACTTCTTCAGTGCATTTTCCACAGCAAGTTTCCGTGCTTGCTTTCCAGGTGAAAGTTCTGGGGGTTCCTTCTCGGCTTTTAACAGCTCTGCAAGGGTTCGAAATTTTGGCATGTCCTCAAACTCAAACAATTTGTCAATGTATGGATCACTTCGTTCATTTGGATGGGGATCTGTAGGGATGTCATCATCATCATCACATTCAGTGCCGCTCCAAAGAGTTTTCTCTTCGTCACTTTCAGAGCAAAGACTTCTCAATTCATCACTGTCGTCAGCATCTATAAGCTCTGAATTTTCCTTTGCTTTTTGCTTCAATTTTTTGATTTCCCTCTCTAAATTACCATCAACCTTTTCATTATCATCATCATCATCTTCATCAGTTCCTGTCCAAAGACAGTCCTCCTCATCAACATCCTTTGCCCATGCTTTTTTGAATTCCTCATCACCAGGTATTCTATTGCCAAATAAATTGTACTGGTTCCTTTCTTGAGCATAGGATCGTGACACTGCAACATGTAGTAAACAGAAATGAAACATAATCTCAGCTACTAAAACTCAGGCACCAAGAAACACACAAAATTCGATTTCATGCAGCACTACTGGTCATAAAGCAAATCAACAAGGAGCATCCCGCAGGACTTAAATTTAAGACTCTCAACTGTAGGACTTCATGACACCAGAGCAACAATAGAAAATCAAGTAATCAAGCTATAGTAGGGTCGCGAAAACATAGATAACAGTTGAGAAACCCATTCTTCATGGATCAATGTTTGGAACAGGAAAACAAGAGAGTCAAACAACTACAGAAGTATCGACAAGAAAGGAGATCCACATCGCTTTTGCAGCCAAAAAATATGATGGTTCACAAATTCCATTTAATCAAAAGCAGTGGCAGCAATGGTTTTATCCATACCCAAATCTTCAAAATCCTATACCATTTGATCTCTAAACCCACTTGGGAAGAACACCTAAAATAATGACAATATTGGTCTACAGAGTGCGATAATCAAACAGTTTGGAAATGCATGGACAATCAGCTTTTTGAAAATCTAGATATAGCCTACCCACAAGCATTTCCATACAGAGTTAAGCTAATCTTGTTTTGATTTATCTTTGTGGTTGTACCGGAGCAGTATATGAGACTGGGCTAATCAAAGATCAGGTTCTAAACAATCATCAACCAAACACTCACATCAACTTCTACACACTTACCAATCGCATTGATCTCACCCTCCCAAACCAATACTTACAAAGCAAACTTGAAACATATACTAAGGAGATATGTAACATTAGATCATACACCATTTCAAGTTAACCGCTTGTTATAACAATGTACCATCTAAAAGCATCAAATTGATCAAAACTGCGAAATTTCAACCCATATAGGCACGCAACATGAAAATCATACCTTGCGCGATGAAAAGACTGTGTCTGTTTATGTTTCTTCCGCTCAAAAGACCACCAGCCGATCGAATAGGCATCTCGAACCTAGAAATTCCAAGTTTTTCCTTAAAGCAGGAAGAAAACATCATATTGATTTCGCATTATAAAAAGCTCACACTAACCTACAGGAAGCATTGAATTGAAGAAAACTTGATGCGACGCAGCGAAAGAGATGCCGTGCCATCTCCTTCTCGCCTTTTGGGCGTTTGGCGGAACGAAAAAAAAAAAGGGCAAAAGATAGCGAGTGATAGAGAGGAGAAATTCAGCGGGGAAAGCGGCGCCGTTCAAGAATGGCACGAATGCCCAGAGCAGAGGCGGCGCCACTGCCGGAAACGGTGAGGAAGAAGGGCAGCGGCGTAGGCGTGAAGGGTTTAGCCGCCACCCACGAAGGCGGCTCATCGAGCTCTTATGGTTCCTGTAACCGTGTTCTCATTGTTGTCATTGTTCCCCGACCGGTTGTTGGGGGTGAGCTCATTTTAGAACCGGAACCGAATTCCGGTTCTCAAAAAATTGAAAACCGAAATCGTATCGGTTTGGGCAAAGAACCGATTTTTCGGTTTCGGTTCTAAACCGGTTCTAAACCGGTTCTAAAACCGGGATACCGGATCTCCGGCGTCGCGACGACCGGCGAGGGCGAGGGCGAGGCGGCGTCGCTGTGAGCGCGGGGACGAGCGCGAAGGCGAGGCGGAGTCGCTGCGAGCTCGGGGGCGAAGGCGAGGGCGGGGGCGAGGGCGAGGCCGAGGCCGAGGCGGCGTCGGCGCGTTGCTGCGAGCTCGGGGGCGAGGCGAGGGCGAGGGCGAGGGAGAGGCCGAGGCGGCGAGGGCGAGGGCGAGGCCGAGGCGAGGGCGAGGCCGAGGCCGAGGTCGAGGGCGAGGGCGAGGCCGAGGTCGAGGGCGAGGCCGAGTCCGAGGCGCCGGCGCCGGCGCGTTGCTGCGAGCGCAGGGGCGAGGCGAGGGCGAGGCGTGGCCGAGGCGGCGCAATTAGGGTTAGGGTTTGGGTTAGGATTGGGGTTATATATATATATCTAGAGAGAAAACCGGTACGGTTCCGATTAACCGATTTTTCAAAAAACGTGGAATCGGAATCGGAACCGATTTTTCGATTCTGTGAAATTTCAGAACCGAAACCGTACTGATTTGTCCTGAGAACCGGTTTTTCGGTTCGGTTCTCAACTGGTACGATTCGATTAACCGATTTTTCGGTTTTTTTCCTCACCCGTGTCGGTTGCCCAGATTCGACCGATGGATGCCCTATAGTTTGCTATTGATCAAATCTAACGGCGTATAATGAATCCCATCGTCAATATTCAATAATTAAGGTTTATTGCACATAAAAAGCTTCGTTAATATAAATCGTATAATTTTTTTTATAATTTCGAGTTATTTTGGGTAATAAGTCAAAGAGTTATTCACTTACTCCGTATTCTTCCTGATAACACATAAAGTTACCTCCTTTATAAACAATCGTGCTTTACGTAATTATTTTTTGTTTTAGTTGTTTGAGAGTGTTTTTTTGTGAGTTTTCTTTCCATGCTAGCGTGGTAGCGGCTGATGCTTGTATTTAGGGTTTGATTTCTTGTATATTCTTTGTGGCAAGCATTCTACACGATTCTTATGTCAGGCTATATTGGTCAGGATATTCCATTTTGCTGTAAAATTTTCTTTGATGAACACAAAACAATCTTGGTACAAGATTCTGATGGTAAATGATGCAGGCATGTACATTTGCTCGAAAGATCAAATATGATTTCTGGATGGATTTCCTTGAGAGTATCGACTTAGATATAGATGCCAAGAACTTGGTATATCTTTGGCGTTGTAATCCTCATAACTGAAGAACTAGATTCCTGATGTGAAAGGGTTGGCTCAAGGTTTCCTACAAAGCCATCATTGCCAAGAAGTTGCCCTCTTCAAGTCACTTCCTTGGCAAGAAGAAGCATTCCAACTTGCACTCCTTACTACCACACCTTGGTATCATCATATTTCTTTAGAAGCAATGGCTTTCCATCAATTCTCCTCTTCTTTCTCCTCCCACTTCTTCTTCTTCCCCACGGGATGGAGGACTGCAACATATTGGCTGCAGACTGCATTGCAGTATCTTGCTGCTGCCCTTGCCTGCTCCTCCAGTTCCTGGTTTTTATTCTCAGAATGCCATACAGAATTGTTGTGAAGATGAAAAAATATGTGAGGAAGAAGGTACAAGGTAGAAGAAGAGCTCGTTATGGAAGAGAGCTGAATCTGATGATAGAGAGGGAAGTACCAGTAAGAATTCAGAGAGGGAGTTGTAGTTTAGAGATTCATGGTTGCCATGTTGATGCGTATTCTGCTATGGAAGCCGAGAAGGTGTGGGAGGAGATGATACAGGAAGGGCTGTTCTGGTTTGGGAGCTTCTGGGGAACAAGCTCCTAAAGTTGAAACCATTTCAGCTTGGTGTCTCTTCATTAAAGATGAAAGAAAGAGTTCCTGGGCTTGAGTCTCTCATTGGATTCCCCAGATAATCTGAGCCAGATGAAGCCATTCTTTGGCAACTGTCTTTAGAGCTTCAACTCTCTGTCGAGGAATTGGATCGAAATCAAAGTGCAGCATTTTTGCGCATTATTCTTGATTGATCATTATTCTGCATTCTGTGCCTATTGATTGGCATATTAATGGAGACTTGGGAAATTTTTCGTGCCACTTTCATGCTGCTAAATTCAATGAGTATGTTTAAATTACGTTATATATGGGAAGGTTTTTAAGTTAATCAATTCTTGCTGAATGAAAACTTCTTTCTACTCCTTAATAAGCTAGTTCTGTTTGGTAAAGATGCTGAACAGTTACTTTGTGAAATATATTATATCTATTAAAATTCATCTTCTTACTTTAGTTTGTTCTTTTTCTAATGTGTTGGGTGTCCTGTTATTTTCTCCAGCCACTGAAGACAAGGAGTCAGTTGTTCTCCAAGGTAAATATAATGCCTTAACTGTTAGGAGACTACCTGCTATTGTACAAAGCGAGAACATTGATTTGTGTGATGTTCGATGTACTTTCTTGATTGATATCAAGCTAAAATATTTAAGTGCTCCACTTTTGAATTGGTTGCATAGAAATGACGATTGGGGTTTTGTACATAAATGGGTATTACTTCAAGCTTTTATACTGGTTTGACAAGTATTTTATATACAAATAACCAATATTAGTTAGAATGCTCATTTGCTGTTTTCCCATCATAGCATTCATCCGAATTATCAATGGGCTTAAAGCAAAGTAAGTTGACTTAGAGATTGATATATGATACTTTGTCTTGCAGTATAGCGAAGAATATCATTTGTAAGCTCTCATTTATCTTGGATTTCTGAATGATATTGTATGAGGTACAAAGATCACAATCTATGTTATGCAGTATGCTACAAATGTGTTCTCAGCTCTCAGCATCATTAAACTTTCAAATCTACAATATATTCTTACTAAGAAACTAATATTTGCAGTTCATTAAAGTAATATACTGGCAGCTAAAGCATGGTTTTCAGGAACAACAAAAACATACTGCTTCTACAGACAAGGGAATTTCCATATTCTTGGATGATGCATGGTTCTCTAAGCATATCTTTTTTGTATTGTCTTTGCATGGTACTTCATGTTACCGTTTTCTAAAGAATTGTTTGGCTAAATATGTTTTCTGGAAAATGTGGACGTAAAAATAATTTCTAGTTTTTCTTTTGGTTGATGGAAGACGAGATATCAATGCTTATCGGACATTAATGTAATCTAAATTATGATATTTCATATATAGAATAACTGAAGTAGAGTTGGTTTTTGCTGTCTTACTGGCAAAGTTTGAAATGTGTTCAAGTTGATCAAATTATCAATTTAATTACATAAGCGTTCAATAGTTTGGTACTTCATCATAGTTTTGATGGACCTATTTTTTAAAATCCATTTGACAGTTTTTTTCTTGACATTTGAGTATGTTTCCTGTTCGTAGGAGTTCTTTTCATTGGTACCACAGGCCAGAGTTGTTGATGGAGATCTGCTACTATGGGTAGGGATGCTGAACTCTTCTCCAATTCTTCAATTCAGTATTATCATTTTCTTTTGCATGACGAATACATGCTCTGCTTTCGGTGAAACCAAAATCTAAAAATTTAAATCTAAACAGAGGAAAACTAAAAAGGTTTGGATACTATAGGGTTGTAATTATCCATTGTACCAAGTCCAAGTGATGGGTGATAATTATGAACCACTTTGTCTCACTAAAGTTGGTCTCAAATGTAGATGGAAATGATAACCATGCCTATCCTTTTATCCATTGAAAGGTAAAGGCTCAAGGTTGTGATTTTGATTTATATATGGTACTATCAACAACTGCATATTGATTAGGAAAAGTATCAACTTGCATGACTATATGAGTTGTTATTCTCCATGCAGACCAGGAAACTGAAGGGCCTGCTTGAGAGCATATTTGGCTGGGATTTGTGAGTGCTCTGGATCTCACAACGTCCAGCGGCGGCGATACCGTTTCCGGATCATCAACGCCAGCAATGCTCGGTTCTTCCGTTTCTACCTCTCCAACGGCCTCCCCTTCACCCACGTCGGCTCTGATTCTGTGTACCTCCCCAAGCCTGTTATATCCCATCAGCTGCTCCTCGCCCCGTCGGAGATCGCCGACTTCGCTGACTCGAAGACCGATTCCACGATCCTCGCCAACGACGCGGCGTATCCGTTCCCGTCTGGTGATCCCGTCGACGAGACCAACAGCAAGGTGATGAAATTCTTGATCGGACGGCGGAGAGTGCATGACGAGTCGTGGATCCCGAGGCAGCTATTTCAGCGGCCCCCGGCCGCCGCACACCGCGCGGCGGAGACCAGATACATCGCGCTGTACGAGTACGAAAGCGCGACCGATGAGCCGACTCGTTTGTACCTGAACGGACTGCCGCCGGAGGCGCCCGCTATGGAGACGCCGAGATCCAGGACGAGCGAGATCTGGCACGTGATCAATCTGACGGAGGACAGTCACCCGCTGCACGTCCATCTGGACCTGTTTCGGGTGCTGGAGCAGCGGGAGCTGGTGGACGAGGACCGGTTCAAGGATTACATGACGCGCCTCAACAACGCGATCAAGTGCCACGTGGAGGATCATACGGTGGGGAAGAAAGTAGAAGTGCCCGTGCACGAGCGAGGATGGAAGAATGTGTTCAAGATGCAGCCGGGGTTAGTGACCAGAATCTTGGTTCGGTTCGAGTTGCTCGGACCGGGCAACACTTCGTACCCGTTTGATGCGACCGCAGAACCCGGCTATGTTTACCACTGCCACGTAAGTTGCTGATACCCTTGCTAGGGCGAGATCGGGTGGACCGGCTGATCCATGATAGAACAAAAACGGTCTAATAAAAAGCCGTCAATTAAATTTAGAAAACTTAAAAATCACTTATTAAAATCGCAATGTTCAGCCGATCCCGCCCCTGATTATTATTTGAAATAATTCAAAAAAATAATACTGAAGGAAAAAGAGGTGAACAGGGAGCGAGAAGGGCAGGACTGGCGCTGGAAGTGGTGGTCATTAGGGGTGTGTACTATCCGGTTTTAATCGAATCGATCGACCGAAACCGAATAACCAATTCGGTTCGGTTTATTCGGTTCTCGGTTCGATTTCGGTTTTGAAAAAAAAAAAATTAAAATTTCGGTTCGATTTCGGTTTCTGATTTTCGAGAACCGTAAAAACCGAACCGAACCGAATTATATATATATATCTATATACTGCGATTTTGATTTTGGTTTTGGTCTAATCGGCTCAAACAGACTGGATCGCTTATATAATCTCCGTTTTCAGCAGAGCGGTACGCCATTTCGCGGAACCGACGCTGCTGACTGGTCACCGTCTTTTAGGAGTGGGAGGGAAAAAAAGACAGTAGGAGGCAGACAACAAAACAAAATTTTTTTTTTTCTAAATTGTGATTCCATTTGTTTCTTTCTCTGAACTGACAGATCTTGGATCATGAAGATAATGCAATGATGAGGCCGCTGAAACTGAAGCCCTGAATGTATTGCAATTCAAACTTTGACGTTATCAGTTGGTTACATAGATTAATTTTTTAAAACCAAATCTGCAGCTCCTAATTATTCGTCTGCTTGTGATCAGAAGGCAATTACCTTATCACTCTTTTGCATCATTTGAGCTTTTATGACTCTTATAATGCTTCTTCTTTATACTTGAAAAAAATGCACTGTGGGCGCTGTGGAGAATATCAAGTGCCGCTGGGCTCTTATTTTATATTCACATAATGGGTGCCAATGGACAAGATTTTTACAATCCTCCTTTTGTTTGATTTGGAATTAAGGTCATACTCAAATTTAAAATTAAGATTAAAATAAAAAAATAATCTGATTAAATTATTGATATTTAGATTCTAATATGGTTAGTGAATGGTTTAATTTTTTTTAAACCTTTATGCTTTTGAATATATTATTTATTAAAATTTAAATGAATAAATGTAATATTAGTATAGTAATTTAATTTTAAAAGTAACGTAAAGATAGTCTAATTATCTTTTTAATATTTAAATTATATACTAATCAGGACATGATGATTCTAATTCCAAACACCCCTATGGTTATTTTTTATTATTTTTACTTTTAAATAAAAGGGGGCACTTTTCACCTTTCTTTATTAATTTCGAACATTAAGTACTTCCTCAAAAAATAATAATGATAATAATAGTGTGAAGTTTTTCCCTTATAATTGCATGTATGTTCTCATAAAAATTATAATTATTTTTATATCTCTTAAATTTTTAAAAATTACATAAATGCTCCTGTGATAAATTTCTATCAAGTACAATAATCTTCACTGACATAACTAGTCTAAAAATATATTTTTAACTTTTACACTTATATCCTAAAAATGTCATATTCAAATTTATTAAATATTATCTTTTAAATATATTGCAGACATACAAGGATAAATTTGATTTTTTACATTTATAATAAAATTTAAATATAAGGATTAATGACGGAGTTTGCCAGAGATAAACAACATGAATATTTATATAATTTTTTACAATTTCGATGGATGCAGTGCAATTTCAATCTTATAGAGGCATATATACAATTTTAGATGTTTCTAGGGGTATGCAAGTAAAAATTCCTAAATAGTGTAAAGAAAGAACATACGCGAACAAGTGGCCCAAGGCCTCATTCATCTAAAAAAAAAATAAAAATAAAAAGACTTTATTGCCCATGTATACAATCGACAAGATATGTTTTACAACAACAATCAGATACATGTTTAACCAGCAAAAAATAAAAAAAAAAAAAAAGATTCAGTGCATGCAGCATAAACTAGAGCACATTTTGATAGAACTCTTGACGGCTAATCCAAGCACAGAACTTCCATATTGTTCTGGAAGTTTCTGGCCTACTTTATTTTCTACCAAGTACCAACAGGCAGTGCAATCCATTGCGGTCCAAATGGGAAGTGTTTGATGTGTCTCCCACTCTCCTTATGAAAGCAGCTTCAACGGCCTAATCATCTCATTGTCCTCGTGATCCAATATCTGCAAACAATAACACATGAAGTATCATAATCATAAGAAATATCACGAAGTATCACGAGCAGTACTCACGTGACAGTGATAGACGTATCCTGGCTCGGCCGTGGCATCGAAGGGGTATGGCTGATTAGTATCCGCGAGCTTGAACTTGACCACCACGCTGGTCATGTACCCCGGCTCGATCTTCACCACGTTCTTCCACGTCTTCTCGTACTCGGGTATCGTCGACAGCTGCCCGGTGGCGTGCTCCGTCACGTTGCACTTCAGCGCGTCGTTGATGTTCGTCATGCAGTTCTTGAATGTCGCCAAGTCCAGCAGCTCCTGCACCTTGATCGCCTGAAACGTCGCCAAATGCAAGTGCAGCGGGTGATCGTCTTTTGTCAGGTTGATGACGTTCCACAGCTCGGTGCTCCCTGTCTTTGGCGTCTCCGTCACCGGGTCCTCGAACCTCAACCCGTTGATGTACAAGTGCGTCGACTGCCCGGCGGCGTCAGTGTACTCGTACATGGTGATGTATCTTGTCTTCTGCACGTCGGAAGTCGTCGCCATCGTGTAGTTCAATTCCTTTGGTAGCACTTTGGAGTTGTCATCCGGTTGAGGCTTTCCGGGTTGTATGATGAACTTCATTACTTTGCCGTTTAGTGCGTCTGTTGCATTGCCAGACGGGTATGGATACGGCGCGCTGTTGGTCAATTCTGCTTCACTGGTTCTTGATGCGGAGAAATCCACTATCACATCAGCGATCTCGGCCGGACTGAGAATCACAGTAGGTGTCTTCACAGAGGCGGCGAGGTATGAGCTGTCGGAGCCGATCACGTAGAAAGGCAATTCGTTCGACAGCGAAAGCCGGAAGTACCGTGCATTGCTCGCGTTGAGGATGCGGAAACGATACTTTCTCCGCTTGACAGCGAGGTAAGGCCACGCCTTTCCATTGACAACAATTACGTTTCCGAAGTACTCAGGCTGCCACTCTGGATGGATGGAGGGATCAACCCCGGTTTTGTTCATGTAGATAGAGCCGTCTTTGTTGAAGCTGCGGTCGACGATGATGAGGTGCTGATCGAACTCTAGGCCGGAGGGGAGATCCATAGGATATTCCAAGGATGGCTTCTCGATCACATAGGCTCCGATGAGGCCGGCGAGGAGGTTGACACGGGTGAGCCCGAGGGTATGGTCGTGGTACCACAGGTTGCCAGGGGCCTGCACGTTGGGGTATTTGTAGGTGGTGGTCGACCACTTGGGGCCCGTCTCTCGGAAGTTGGCAGTGAACCATGCGAAGGCGCTGCCGTCGCTCTGTGGTGGGTGGACGCCGCCGTGGAGGTGGACCACGGTCGGGACGCCGCCTTTCTTGGGGATGGCGGTGGGGATGGTTGGGTCCCATGGGAGAATGTGTTTCTTTGGAAGGTGGTTTTGCCACGTAACCCATAATGGTGCGCCATGCCGAGCAACGATGGTCGGGCCGGGGAATGTTGCGGCCGCAAGGCTCGTTCCGTAGACGAAGACCGGCGTCGGAGGGAGGTCACGGTGAAATTTCTGCGTGTGAATAGCACACAACATACATCACTCATTTCTTACATTAAAAAAGAAACAATCTGAAGATCAAAATCTGATTTGCGTACCCATGTCTTGTAGTACATGCCGATGGTGAGGCTGGTTGGATACGGGGTGAAGGCGTAGATCTTCGGCATCTGGGGAAGCTTGTCCACGTACATTTGAAGCGGAGGAGTTGTTTCACTTCGGGCTTGTTCAAGGCCCGCCATTAGGAGAAGCGTGAGCATTAACCTCCTTAGAGTCCCCATATTGGATCCGACACTTCCCGTCTGACAATACCAATATAATCAGAATCATATAAAAAACTAGGTTCACACGCAATCGAGAATTATGGGCGACTTTGTCTGCACTAAGACTAAGAATAGTATGCTTATTAATATCAATAGTGAAGTGGGAAATATATCACTGTCATCCGAAGCCATGTCTCCACACCATCACCTTGGACCCAATCTTTCTATGATGATGAATCACAGTAACCTTGCTTTATGTTATTGCCATGCCAAAGATGAAAAATTAGAACATAAACAATTTAAAAAACTCGGTAAACACCAAGTCCTAGCACTAAAAAGGAACCTGAAAATTATTTTCAACTGATGCATGCATAAAAGCAGAGAAAAAAAGAAGAAAGTGGAGAGTGAAACTCTACCCTAGCGAAGAAGAAAGAGCAAAGAGATAGAGGCGTGTCAAGTAGAGGTGCATGGTCCCTTTTTATAGGCCAAACAATGTCAGCCTCCACTAGTTGCAACCGGCGCCATCTGAAGAACATGAACAAGATGTCCTCATTCAAATTGGCTCAGATTATATCATGACTTAATCTAGAATGTTGTTCAACCAACGGAAGCATTTCGCACCTTCTCCGAGCCTAACGTCAGCAGGGGCAATACCCTAATAATCAACAATATTAGTCTTCATTTGGTTGAAAGTCAACGTCAAACATCAAAATTAGTGAATTACTTTTATAAATTAATATTTTTCTATTAAAATTAAAATTTTAATAATTTAAAGTTCAAAAAATTATTTAATTATTTAATAATAATTCAATTTAATAATAATATAAAATAATAAATATTAATTTTAGAAAAAAAATAATTTTGAAATAAACGGATACTTATCCTGATCTTGATCCCAAAACAAAATGATCGCTTAGGATTTAGGTAACGATATATGTGTTCACATGATTAGGTTTTGAATAGAAAATGGTCTGGAATTGCGAATAATCTTGGACTTTCTACCACTTTTCTGCTATTTTAGTCAATTTCTTGTTTTTGAAATCTCATCCCAGTATCAATAGAGGTAGATATATATTAAAATACTGGTTCTAAAGCGTTGAAGAAAACTTTGGAACGAGTCCTACCGGAACCCTAGTGTCAATATTAACAATTTTCTTATCCATTTTCTTGTAGTAATTGTTCTTCTTTTACTTGCTCTTTGTTCTTGTTGTTGTCGTTCTTAATCCTCGGGCCTTGAAGTTTGGTATCGTATCACATTGAAAAATCAAAGTGGGAATCCAAAAGATTTCACATTTGAACACTACGAGATCAAAGAGTGTTTCCAAGCATGGTGTGTGGCAGGTCCCACGCAGATTGTTTTAGTGCTGAAGCGTTCCATCCTTATCTACCTCAAAATCTTCAATTTGTCGATAGACTTGGGTGAGTGGATGCCGCATCAGATTTTAATGAGAATTAACTTTACATGATACATGGAAACAAGTTGGCCATCATCCTCCATAAACAGAGAAACCAAGGAGAAGTGAGAGTCAATTTCATTGTGAATTATTACTTGGTTTTTGCTCCTCTTTTTTAGATGATTTTTATCTTTCTCTTGCTTCATTGACTGTAATATACAAATAATTTTTCAACGTATGATAATGAAGTCTTTAACAAAGCTAGTGGTTGCGGAAGATGTTTAAATAACAAGAGCAATAATCGAGCCAAGTTATTCTACTATTTCTTTATCTCAGTGTTTTTCAGAGAGGTGCAAGCAATCTATCAGTTTGAAGCTTGCCGTCTTTCCCTATCGTTGAGTTTTCTACTCCACTTTCTCATTATTTTTTAGTTATCTTGCCAAAAAGCACGCAGAACTTAGTCGTGGTAATCGCAGTCTAATCAATTCTAATCATTGAAAACAAAAGCGCAAAAGCATGTAAAAACTTTTATCTACTATTAAGGAAAGCAACATATAATTTCAAGGAAAGATGACATCTTGTAATTCTGCTGAAGTAGGTGTGACGGCAAATTGTTTTCTACTTTCTTTATGCTTTTGAGTGAAGAAAACGGGAACGAGGGTCATAAATACTTGGCCAAAAACCAGTTTTCTACTAATTTTATTCATTTTTCCTCAAAATCAAATACCGCGTAATGGCTTGGAAATCAGTCTAAAGCTATGAGTTTCTGATTACTTACAGAGTTGGATTATATAACCAGTCATTTGCTTTGAATGGTTCAAACTTCAAAAACCATCATATCAGAAAACAGTAGAAAATGAGAGAATTCTGACAGCTATGATATAGACAATTCCTAGGTAGGTGGATGTTCTTCAACGTGCATGGCATGGCACCTTCCCAATCATACATCGCATCACTTTGACATTGGAAATCCTACATGAAATGAAGGACAAGCAGCTTACTCTGCATGGACATTTCCACATTAAAATTTGCATGGGGGCGAACGTGGGTTGGGAAGAAAGCTTTGACAAGCAGCGTCCAGTCACACCGGCTCTCGTTGGCAGAGTTTATTGCTAAGTTTATGATAATTATTATATTTAATTTAATTCTAATTCTTATATTTTTTTGATATGAAATTAAAAATTAATCTTTAATCACATCAAAAGCTCATGTGATTTCCCTAAAAAAACACATGAAATTACACATATGCCCTAAAAAATTACACAAGTCTGAAGCCACTTTAAACAAGCCTGCAGAATCACCTCCGCCGTTGACAACATGACAGAGACTCACAGAATACGTAGAGCATCTCCTCGTCGGAATCAACTCAATTTGTATTAGGACCTCTTAGATACCTTGTTCAGCAAATCTAAGCAAATGCCACACGAAATTTGTAACGCAAATCTCGATTTTGACAGAAAGCAGCTGCCGATCGTTGTTTTCTAAGCTGTAATGTTTGCGTGGACTCAACTATGCCGTGTTCTTCGTGGCATCTCCGACAGCCGTCGACGAAAACTAAGGGCATCGCGTCACCAAGTCCCGCTCTATATTGCTATATGTTTTGTATGACGAAATCTTGTTGATTAATTTTTTGTAAAGAAGAATTGATTCCCGTGAGAAGGACGCTCGACCAGATGCATTCACGGAAACTGGCTTGGACGAGATGAAAGAGACTGCAAATCGTTAGATTTCCTTTCGATATGAGCATTTCAAGATTAATTTCCCTGGTTTGAGCAAAAATTGTTCCCCATAACTGGAGTCTGAAAAGGATGATTTTCTAAAAATATAGTAATCTAAACCTGCTTTTCAGAGGAGAAAACCCGAGATCAGCATCAATTTAAACAGATCAGCATCAACATCAATTTAAACAGGGACAAGGTAATCAAGGTTCTGCACTACCCGTAGAATAGTTTTTGCATTCATGTTCAATGACAATTATTCACTATATTTCGATTTTTTCATTCCTGTTTGACAATACCACATTGTATTTCTCAGCTTTATATTTGACCTCAGGGTTCCGAATGTCATCTAGACTCTGGATTAGCCGAATTTCTAAGCTGCTTGTTTGTGTATCAAAGCCTGCCTTTGCATAGTCCTGCACTGTTCTTTGTAATAGAGCCTGAAAAATACAAGAATTGATACTCAGACTTTGTAACCATAAAATTATCTGCCAAAAATTATGAACCAAAAATCTTTTGCCATGTGTAAGAACTTTTAATTCTGTTTTGCCCACTGCAGGTACAATTGGATGTTGATGCCTAATCTACCCAAACAGGAGAGCAACTCCTGCTGGTTGTGACAGGTAACGGAATGGATGCAGGCCCTATAAACTCCTCCACAATCATTTGAATGCCTAAATAGGAGTTTTAAGGTCACGGCTTGTTCTAGAAACATCACCAATGGTTAAATGCTTAAACATAGGAGGACCAAGTACCTGCCATATGATCATGGAAACTAAAAAATCAAAAAGAAATATCTTATAACAATGATCTGCCAAATCAGAAAGGAGAAATATCATGCCTTTATCACAGAAATGCTAATGATGCCATGTTGATGATGTGGCACAACAAATCCTCATGGAACAAATAGTGGCCCCTGGATTTGCACCATCATATAAACTATTTGTCACAACAGGCCCAAGGGTCCCCAGGGTGCGAAACGTGTCATTTCCTGAGGGAAACCATAGTGTGATATGTACCATCTCAAGGGACCTCCAAAGTGTGCCATGACTTGTTGGTAACTATCTAAAAATCATATCCTTTGTTATGACTGTGGATCCGATGCTTAGAAAGAGATCCTATGAATGCAACTTGTTGAGCCAAACTAAAGAGAACACAATATCCTAAATTGATGAACATGCCATCTTAAGTTGGACTTCATGCATGGGTTAAATTGGACGTCTAGCTGGGTAGAGTTTTATGCAATAAAGGAATTTCATCCTTCCATTCCGTAAGAGACTTTGGTGATCTACGGCAAAAAATTCTCCAGCAACCTTACGAGCTAAGCTAAATAGATGTCTAACAGACCTTGCATCCATTCCAGATCAAGAAGGTGAACCTACTCTTCTTCCCTTTTATTTTGGCTGCCAGATAATATTTTCCAGATGAAACTATAGACAGTGTACCATGAAAACCATAGAAACATAAATACCACAACCAACAACTTACTGCTATTCATAAGAGACCCCAAAATTTGCAACAATGAAAATTGTATGGATTACAGAAAAATGCTGAAAACTATTTTTTTGTCCAATTGGATTTTTTTCAATGTCAGCTTTACTCTCACTTGAATTTAATGAAGTTTATTAATTATAGTTATTGTATATAATGATCTATGAAAAATTAGTTAATTATTTTTAACACACAATACAAGTTGCCTAGAAATTAACTTCAACAGCTTCAACTTTTCTCGCTGTTAATAAATATGCATCAAACAACCTAATTCCTCTTAGCATTTAATCCGAAGTAGCATCATCAACAAATAATGTGCTAAGTCTAACCTCCAGATAATTTGCAAGCACCGTTTTGAGTGGTTTGAAGAGAAAGAAAAAAGGGCCATCAATTACAATTGCCATACACTTACATGTAGCGTACCTCAGAAGAGGATTAGCATCAATCACATCTTATTAATTTTCTCTGACATTTTTTAATTCTAAGAAAGCTGAATGTTAGCTTTAAATGCTTTTCTTCTAGTTTAATTATTTTGATTTTCACATTAGTTCTGCTAAATCTAGAAGACTTTAGGTTATTTAGGTATGGCATCATTGTCTGAACCTTATATCCATTTAAGCTAGGGGATTGCTTGCATTAAAATAGATCATATAGCCTATAGCCCAGCATCCCATCTTTTCAAGCACAAATTATACAAAGATATACAGTAATTGGTATTCATGTGCAGAGTAGGCTGTCAAACCAAACTCTGAATTGGATATCACACATTATAGTAAATTACTGCATTCTTACAACTGGAGCAGTTTCCACATGCATGATGAATTCTGGTTCTGAGTCTTTCTTTTTTCTCAAAATAGGTTCATCATCCATCTTGCATGTTACATTGGAGGATCACAAGTTAAAATGCATTCATAGAATGTCAAAACTCAGTCAACTATTGGAATGAAGACAACAATCATCCATAACATATCCTGGTTGCATAGGAAAACAAAGTGCTAGAAGTTGTATGAAGAAGTAAAGCAAAGGAAAACTACCTGCAAACTTGATACTGCAAGTTCTGATGCTTTTTCAAGGTTATCAGGATATTTCTACATAAAAAAAAGAAATTAGATGATTCACACTGCTTCAAAAACTATGTTGCAGTCAAATTACATTAGAAGTTAAATATGAGTATATAAATTGGTTGTCTTACATTGCTCCACCCAAGCAGAAGTGCAGTCATTAGGTCCCCAGTGCCCTGCACGTTTAGCCACACACATGAATGGAGTAGGACAAAAAGGATATTGTTTGAAAAAGAGGAAACCTGAACACTAATAAACAGTAAACAGCAATGACTACTAAACATAGAAAAAGCGAAAGGCTCAGAACATTCCACATAACACTATTACATGATTTAAATATTTAGAATGGAGAGTCTCAACCAACCCATACAAAATTACTGCATCAACTCAAGCAAGGCAGTTGTTTTTTAAGCAGAGCAAGAATTCAGTCGCAAGTCAACCACTGGTAGCATGATGAGAGAGACACTACTCTTTAAAGGAGTGGTTCATAGAACATGCACGGTCGATTTAAGTTTCCAGATGTTGTCCTCACCTGACCCCAAGCCCAAAGAAGCTACTAAGAAAGAGAAAAGAGCAAAAAGGGAGGGAGGGAAGAGGAGAGAGAGAGAGAGAGAGAGAGATTTGAATAGCATCGATGTACCAATACAGTTTCATCCACACAAAAAACATATGCTTAGCTAGACATAATCAGAGATATAGATTTGAATAGCATCAATATACCAACACAGTTTTTGCTACACAGAAAACAGATACACAGCCAGTCTACACATAATCAGAATCCTCTGCTTTGCTTTTATTTATTATGAAACAGGTTTTACAACTATAAAGGGAATGCGTTGCATAATACATATGCATATCTGCATATTATCACTTTCTACCTCTTTTCCACCAAAAGGATGAATCAGGTAGTGTTTTAGTTAATCTAGCTTTATCTGGACTCAAACAAATGCAGATCAAATAAAGAGATTCACTTCATCAATAGATGTCACTGTTCCATCACTTGAGCCAAGAAAACACACCGTGAAATATGCAGGAATCCTGGGTATCACAATCTTAAATTGCTCAGGACAATGAACCTGCAATAGTAAAGATTTAAAGTCATTTTGAGATGGTAAGGAGTATAATAGTTATAATGGCTCACACAATCCAAATCAGCTAACGACAAGCATAACCAGTCTACAAAGTTTTAATGATACAAAACACATTAAGATTATAAGCAAACTGAAAAAAGCATTAAATTGACGGCATGAACTGTTGATAGTTATCTAATGGACTCAAACATGTGACCAAAATCATAGAAGCAGACTCAAAAGTTGAAGAAATATATCATGAATTATAAAACATGAATGAATAAGCCTAATGCAGTAATACATAAAAAGAATTGTGGATCAAATATGTATGAATATATCAAAAGAACTGCACCTTCGATCCCCATAGAGCTGAATAGGCCATGGGAGATTCAAATTTACAAGCTTGACCTAGTATTATGAGACTACTTGTGTAAAATTACTACAAAAATGATGAGTTTTATTCTGGCCCCAATCCATGTACATGTGACCATGCAGAAACAATTAATACGGAAATGTACCTTTTCTTTTTGATGACTACCAATAAGAAGAAGAGTTCCGTTTATGCGCAAACTAGTTATTACCACCTGAAGAAAGAAGATAATTCAAAATTATACTATAAAATTACGGAAGAACCCGGAAATCAAACACCCAAAGGAAAAGAAGAAACAAGTAACATTGATGACATTAAAAAAATCCAGTAATCAGGAAATTTCCATTTATAAACAATACAAACCTTTGATGGTCCAGCAGCATGGAGAATATTGCAAGCTTCTAAGCCTTCTCTTTCAGAAGTTATCCTATACCACAGAAAATGCTATGTTGTGAAGATAGCTTTTTTCTTGAAGTGTTGCTATAAGTGCAGAAGAAGTAACAGGCATGGATAAAATGGAAAGGCAAAATGGTCACCCAAATCAAATATTATGACAGCAAAATGGCATAATTATCTTTCAACAAGAAGAAGAGTATTAAACCACATCAAAATTCACATGATGATCTTCTAATGGTGTGAGGTCGACAAGAAGGGGGAGAGGGACTCAGGGTTTAGGTTGGTTTATAGGATATTTTGACCAAGAGAAGTTACACAGCTGCAACTCATTCTCTCAACATACTTATGCAAAGGTGCTATTTCTAGCATTATTTTCACATTTGAAGGGGTTTGCCACATAAGAAGTTCATAAATTGTATAATATCCAATTATAGATCATAAGTCCTTGCTAAATGAATGTGGTTTGCCTTTTAGTATTAAAATTGAATTTAAGCATGAATTTACAAAGCTTAAGAAATAGGAACAAGCATGCCAGATTAAAATATCCTGATTCAGTTTGAGAAGTCCACACAGCTGCTTCATCATGCCAAATATCTTAATCTTGCAGATAGACACAAAACAATTGACAGGATGCCAAAAAGTATTATTGAAGTTTCTTCAACATCAGGAGTTAAATAATTCTCACTCAATCAATTGAACTAAAATGGACTAAACAACTTTTGACTCTCAGAATTTGGCATTTCATGGAACAATATTGTATACAAGATTTACAAGAGTCATACTATTAGTATATTTCCCATGAACAAAAGAGATGTGAACTAGGAATTGAACCTTGACAGAGTAAATACAGAACAAAAATTTGCTAAAGAAATTACTTGAGTCCAGTCAAGAGTTCAGCCTCGAATTGGTTAGGAGTAAGCATTGAAGCCACTGGAACAACCTGAAATCGTATGGAAAAAAAAAAGAAGATTGCGAAAGGCCTAGGCATTAACCTTCTAAGAATTTTCTGCCTAGCTACAGTAATTTTGTAACAAAAAAGAACATTGTGGAAGTGCAAATTTTGCTTCTTTTGGACAACAAACAAGTATGAGCCAGTTTTGCAATGCTAGTTTCTACCGAGGAGATTGAGAAAGCCACTATATCTTTATGCCGAAAGCATTGTACTAGAAAGCTACCAAAATGGTCAGGTTTTCTGAACCCAGAGACATGCAATTTAAGGACAAATTTCAGTCCATTCAGCTTTTCTATCTTTCTTTCTAAACCTAAGTTAATGGCTTTAATTTGTTTCCATTGCCAGAAATGGTGCCTCTGACTTAAATAATTCATAAAAGTAATGAAGAATTTTTATTAATCAACTTGTCCCACCATTTAATGTGTTAACATCAGGCTTATTCTCCATAACAGGGAATTTTCCTCAAAAATTCAATAATTGATCCAAAACTTATATCTAAATTGGTCATTCATGCTGTCAACCCCATTCCAAACCTGCTCCCTTCCTTTTTGAGTTCATTAGGATTTAAATGGAAGTATTTGGCAGGGCACAAGATAAAATCTTATAATTCTAATAAAATATCAACATATAACAAAAACAGGGTCTACCTTCTCCCGATATACAGACACTAGCTCTGATGGAACGTATAGCTTTCCTTCATCGCCCATGACTGGATCACAAACTGGACAAACAAACACCAATCAGTGTTAATGATGCAAAAGCACACAAGAGTATCGGCTTGTAAGTTCTAAGGAAAAGGAGTTTTTGTTCATTAATAGAACAAAAATAAAAGAGGCTGGTCAGGATCAATTCCCTCAGTCATATACTTTCAAAAGTGCTCTAGTAAAACCTAAGACCCTGTTTGTTTTGGGATCAAGATCAGAATCAGCTCATTTCAGAATTATTTTTTTCTTGTAAAATTAAAATTTATTATTTTATACTATTATTAAATTAAATTATTATAAAAAATTAAATAGTTTTTTGAGCTTTTAAATTATTGAAGTCTTAATTTTGATAAAAAGATATTAGTTTACAAAAGTGGTTCACTAGTCTTGACCTTGACCCCCAACCAAACGGACCCTAAGAATCTATGTACAAGGCATTTTCTATACATGCTACAGTATATGAAAAGATGGTCATATTGTCAAATCTTAGAAGAAATGAAATTGAAACTAGGACCCTTCGAGTAACAAACAATAAAACAATAATATGTAGAATGCTTACCATAAATAAGTCCGGGATTAATTGAACGCAGTTTGTCAACAACTTGCAAGACAGTGTTTAAAAATGAAACTGAACCAATATAACCTGCAAAAATACCCAAAAAAAAATTCTAACACTGGACAAAAAAAGCAATACGATCAGAAAGAATAGGGATCTAGTAAATTGCATATTCCAAACATATGGACTTGATCAGTTCTGAAGAACTCAAATAATTTTCATATATGCAACAAAAAAAAATAAACTTTTTGAAAAAAGGTGAGGATTATCATCATGGTGAATGGTACATCATACCTCCTATCACAAGAGACATCAGTTTCATTACAAAACAGATTCACATAGAATATGTGTGTCCTATAAGTTAACACTCATGCACACTATAAGCATGAATAGATTTAATTTTGCAAGTTAAAAGCCAGTCAGTTTTATACGTTTGGATCACAATAATAATTAGCAATGTCCGCTTTTCAAAGTAATGACAGCAAACACCAAAAAGGATGCAATGGACTGACCTGTTAACAAATGAGTATAATATAACAAATCATTTGCCTCAAGGCCTTCAATGAGATCCCACAGCTGCTTTCCATCCAAAATCTGCCCTTTAAAGCTCGGATATCCTGCAGAACACATTAAATTCAGTCCGCATAAGTCCTTCTCTAAGAACAATGCACATCCTTGAGCCATTCACTTTGTACAGAGCATTCACACCGTAAAGTGGCACTCTGATATCAGAGACTGTTGTGAGTGAGTTATATAGAGCAGCTTGCCTGTATGATTAGAGAACTGCACTGAGTTGATTGGGTCCACGTCATAGCCAAGAAGTTGAAGAGGAAACACAGCTGACTTGTTGCCAACATATCCCTGAAGAAAATAGAAAACCCAAAAAAAATATGTCAAAACACCAATAACAAAGCAGGAGAGGCACCACTACCCGAACAAGAGGACTTCGCTTTAATTCTCCACGCTGAGTAGCAGTTAATTTGGGTTCTCGATTAGAGAAAAATTATTGTGTTATGCTAGAGCTATAAATCTGCTCTTGGATGACTAAAGGGTCCTTTGGCTAACTGCACGAAATTTCTATGAATATCTAACGTTGAGGCAAGAAAAAAACAACTGTTTTTGGGAAGGATATTAGAATGGTGAGATACACAATTTGCATTTTTCGTATATAACATAAACGACAATTCCAAAATGAATATACTGTCCAACAAAAAACAGGATTACATGTGCAGTTATTAACATGATCTCTAACCCAATCCCCCTATGACCAAAATATCTTCTTTTTTTTTTCTGATCGCCCAAAAAAAATCATTTTTTCCTTCGAAGACGAAACTTACAAAAATCGTCACCTGGATAATAAACAAAAACAAAACAGAGTCTACTCACTCACGCTAAAGATTGCATTTTCTCCCACATAAATTTCAGCAAAACGTAAAAAGTGAAGCCGATTCACGAAAGTGGAAAAAAACTGAAGCAGCGGGAGACCTGGACGGTGTGGGACTGGATGCTGAGGACGCGGCCGGTGTCGGAGGGCAAGGCGAGGGAGAGGATCGGCGGGCGCGCCATGGACGACGATTTCCGGCAAGAGGCGCTCGACCTGACAACGGGATGAAGAAGGCTGAGAATTGAAGGAGATTGGAAATAGAAATGAGGAATTTGGAAGTGGAGGACGAATCGAAGACGGATGCTTTTACTTCCTGGAGAAGTAGAATATTTGAGTTGAAATCGCTGCTGAGCTCGGGTTGGGTCGGGTTTGAAAGAGCATGCCTCTTGGTACTGGTGTGGACCCGCTCGATCTGAGGAACAAAGGCCACTATGAAATTTATGAATTGCCTGCCCGTTTGTGGGAAATAATATAGATAATTCGGGTCTTTTTGGTAATATATTTCTGACGAAATCCATCTCTTTAATCTAGCGCACAATTTGATTTGTACTTAGAAAAATATTATGTACGGTATGATTTTATATAAAGTCAAATACCTCTCAGTTGTTGGATCAATATTAAAAAAATAATTTTTACTAGTATATATACGTAGGAAAATTTTTTCATAAATTAACCGTATGCATTCTAACTATTTTAAAAAACAAATACCTAATCGCATATAATAGAATAAGAAGTAAAATTGGATTTGCCATGCCAAAAGAATAATTTTTTAAAAAAATTATCTTTAATATTTAAGGTATAAAAGATATACATTTGGTTTCGTCTCGTTTGAAATAAAAATTAAGATTATTTTGTCCCGATCGACTTATTATTTAAATAAAAAATAGTCTTATTATTTTTATTTTATTTTTTAAAAATTAAGTTATTATACTACTCTTATCTTTATTAATTTAAATTTTAATAAATAATATACCTAAAAACATAATAGTTTAAAAAAATTATATAATTCATTAATTAAATTAGTATGTAAATACCAAAAATTTGATCTGACAATTTTTTTATTTTTAATTTTAATTTTAAATTTGATCTTGTTCTTGACTTGGTGTTTTAACTAACAAATTAAAATATACCACAGAAAATTAAAGTAAAACTCAAGATATGGTTTTAGAATAACTCAAGGTAAAAACTGATTTATTGTAAAAATAAAAACCTATTTCCATTGGAGAATATCATCGCAATTAAAAAACTTGTACAATAAAATGACGGTAACACCCTCATATTTACTCATAATATTTTATTTTAATTTAAAAATTTGAGAACAGCTCTGTCCAATAAAGATGGGCCAGAACTTCCTTTTTATTATTATTTTTGCTGCATTTTCGGATGTTATTTAATCCTTCTGAGTTATTCCTGAACCAAACCGACCTCCAAAGCCAAAACCGAGATTGCAAACCTTTGTTCAAAACCTACAATATCCCGTTCGCTCAACGGCGTCCCTCCCATCTGCTGCAATGGAGACGACCGCAATCCATCTCTGCTGTCCATCCCGCCGGGCAACAACATCCAAACGTCCATCCCCGCACCCTATCTCCAGGACTCGCCCGCCGCCCCGCCTTCGTTTCTCCTTCTCCGCCTCCTTCATCCCAAAGTTCAGCGCCGAAACCCTCCTCCCTGCCCGCCGGCGATAGTGGCTTCTCTAACTGGTCGCTCTCTCTCTCCGGAGATCCTTGCAGTTCCGGCGCCCCTACACGATGGTGCTAATCGTCCCGACTGGCGTGGGCGCGGCCACCGGGGGTTTCGCTGGTGACGCGCTTCCCGTCGCCCGCACCATGGCCTCCGTCGTTGACTGCCTCACCTCCCATCCCAACGTGCGCTTCTGCATTCCCTTAGTGTTTGATTTCTCAAAACCCTTGCTAACGGCGCGAGTATACGTCTCCAGGTGTTGAATGCCGCGATGCTCTATTGGCCGATGCCAACTGCACTCTATGTCGAGGGATACGCCCTGGATAGGTTCGTGGAAGGCTCCTAGGCTCTCCGTCCTGTCCATCACAACAAGGTGTTATTTTGTTTTGCCATTCTACTAAATAATGGAGATATTGAGGCTTGGGTTTGCTAGATTTGAGTCACAATTGGAAAATTGGTAATTTTGATGGTGGTGCCTTATGGATTTGGTTGTGCATTGAGAAAAAATAGGTGGGCTTGGTGCTGGATGCTGGAATTGAGAGGAAGCTTCAGATGCGCCATCTGCAAGTTGCAGATGCAGTGAAAGCCTCATTGGGATTGCCTGTTATCGAATATGTTGTTACAGATAGTCCTTTACAGGTTCTCTTCTACCTCATTTCTTGTGAATTTGGAGAACATAAATGGCCAAAAGAAGTTTCTTTATCATCTTATTTTGTAGTGTTTTAGTGCGTTTTTCTGTGTGCGCATTGATTATTGCATGCTTTATACCATAGGTGCTGGTGCATTTTTCTTTTCCTGCTCTAATATTGTGATCAGCATCTACATTGCAATACAGTAGGATATGAATTCTGATTGAATTAGGCGAGTCTCTGTTTCTTATGTGTTTGAACTTCGAAGTATTTTTATTCCATTCTATTTTCAGGGATTTGGTTGGTATAATTGACTTCAGAACTGTCACTATCCTCATTTTGTAGTGTTTTAGTGTGTTTGTCTATGTGTGCGCTTTGATTATGGCATGCTTTGTACTGTAGGTACTGGTTCATTTTTCTTTTCCTGCTCTAATGTTGTGTGATCAGCACCTACATTGCAATACAATAGGATATGAATTCTGATTGAATTAGCTGAGTCTTGGTTTCTTGCATGTTTGAACTTCAAAGTATATTTATTATATTCTATTTTCAGGGATTTGGTTAATATAATTGACTTCAGAACAGTCACTATATGTGAGTTTGTACTCAAACATTGTGTTTCTGAAGTTTTGTCAATTCTCATAGGTTGAGAGATGGATTGATCCAGTTACAGGGCAATCAACTGGGAGGATTGAACGGCCTGATTCCTTATTAAGAGCAGTTCACTCTCTGATTAACCAATCACAAGTAAATGCAGTGGCAGTAGTTGGATGCATTCCAGATGAGGATGTTGATGAAATGGATGATTACTGGCAAGGGAAGGTGATCTCCACAATTTTCCATGTCTTCAAATTGATGATTCATGCAAATCTTAGTTTCTTTTCCTTATTCAAAATGCATTTCTTCTATTTTGGTAGAACTCCAGTTTGAATCTGACACAGCTAAACTAACTGATGCATGCTAATAGTGGAAATTGAGTTGTTTTCATCTTCATAAATTTATCTTTTTTACTGATAATTGCACTTGCCATTGATCAGGTTTCATATTGATCAAGTTCTCTGATCATGAGTCATCTATGCCATCAGTCATATGCCTATATGCACAGGATAAGGAAAGGAACTCCTCCATTTTTTAACAACTGAGTTGTGTTTATGATATGAGAATACCAAAACAATTGGTGGCAACCTGGTCTTTAGGGAAGTGCTACTTATAACTGTTCATATTTGTGTGTGTATGCACTGCAGGGTGTAGATTCATTGGGTGGAGTTGAAGCTGTTATTAGCCACCTTGTTGTGAAGAAGTTCCAGATCCCTTGTGCTCATGCGCCTACAATGTCACCTCTTCCTCTAGGTTCATCATTAGCACCAAGGTCTGCTGCTGAAGAGGTCCAGTATATCTTTCTTGCTAGCTTTATTGTTGGCAAATGTTTTAATTCAAGTTGCAATTTCACTGCTATTTTGTAGTTTTTTGAAATTTAGATGGTGAAATGTCCCTTCCAAAGTTTTTCCCCTTATTTCTTCCTTTTTGAAAATGGTTGAAAGAAAATGTAACTATTTTAATTTCAAGCAGCTAAAATTGCCCATGCTATGAGATTAGCTTTCTTTTTTGAAGTCACATTTCATCAAACTTGAACTGTATTTACATATGAAGGAAAACCAACATCGAGTACTTGGAAAAGCAAACTTCAGTAGAGAAATGGATTTATCCATTATTGAGTTGGAGGGGCAGCATTCTGTTTAAGCTATGCAACCAAGAAGAAATCTCCAGGATCCTTCCAAACATAATACACAAGCTTATTCTCAAAAAGGTTATTGACAAATGACATGGAGAACTATAGGTCTGCAGTGTTGACATTTATTATGAAAGTAATGATTGATCCAACCTGGAATTTACAATCCCAAAGACAACATTCCTACAACATTTATTTGATCCCAACTATGGGGATGACATTCTGTAACATTAGCACACAGCTGGTATATGGCAAGCATGTATGTTAAACAAATATGATATGGAACAGTACATAACCTGCAGTTATCATTGTTTTCACTGCAATGTGACATAGATCATTAGTTATATGCTTCCATGGTACAGATAGGGTATACTTTTCTGCCTTGTGTACTTGCTGGGCTAAGTACTGCTTCACAGTATGCTGTGAGAAAACACAGTTCACTTGACAATTGTTGCAGTGTCTCGCGCTGTTGATAGTGTTATTCTTCCTTTCAATGCTTGTGGAGGGGATGGTGCTCTGGCATTTGCAAGAAGTCTGAACAATAAGGTACATTGGTTGGGTTATAAACAATTGCTTGCGCTGTCTGGAAAATTCTCTCTGCTTTTTTCCTGCGATTGAAGTAGATAAACTAGGATGATTTGCAGAATTTGTGCCTCGTACATTGTCAGACTGAAATTCCATCATACATACCATTGATCCCAAAAGTCACTTTCCTGCTACTAGATTATTCTTATAATGCTGTCATCTGTAATGCAGCCTCTCATAATCACTGTCCGGGAGAAAGAAACTGTGCTTGTTGATACTCCTGATAAGCTTGGGATTGAAGCAGTAATCATTCAGACTACTGTCACATCGGCAAATTTCTACCCTGAAATTTCACCCGTGATGGCGCCAAGGTTCACCCACCTCAAGCCGTTAAACTCGCACAAGCCCACAAGAGTATAGAGGAGAAGAGAAGTACAACAACCTTGCCAACTTTTTATTGCTCACATAAAAGGAAATACAACTCTTAATACGGAGTGACACTACAAGTCTCTCTATCAGTGTGTCTCCAACTCAATAGACCCCCTAGTCTATTTATAGTACACATATTTGGCTGTGAGCAACTGTTGGAGATCATGGAGAACATGTTCCACAATGTTCTCCCTGCAGTTCAACAGCTCCCTGCAGTTTAACCGCTCCCTGTAGTTCAATTGCTGAAGGTCATGTTCTCCTGGCAGTTACAGCTCTGGTTCTCCAGCTTGTAGTCACGTGTCTTCAGTCTGCAATGCCAAGTGTTCAGGCTGTTCACATGCTCCTGCAGCTCACTTTAGCCAACTTGTGCTGCTGCTCACTCTGCAGGATTGTTTGGGCTGTTCGGGTCTCCATCCGAATATGTCGTGACTCCGTCACTTGCTGCTATGTGTGCTGCCCGCGCACACATATGTTGGAGGCAGCCCGTCGCCTCGCATGATCATGCGTTCCCACGCATGATACTCCTCGTAGTGGCATCGACCACCACAGTTGGTTGTTTGTTTGTATGTGTGCTGCCCGTGCACACACATGCTGGAGGCACTCCATTGCCTCTAAGATCATGAGGTTCGTTACATGATCTCGTTGTGGTGGCACCTACCACTCACAACGGGTGTGACAAACCACCCCCACTAGGAGAGTCCGACGTCCTCGTCGGAGTAAAGTCCATGTACTCTTTGATTTGTTTCTCAAACTGCCATAGTGTAGAGTCCCGCTCCCACGTGGCATCAGCCTCGCTGCCGCCTTTCCACTTCACAAGAAAATCAGTCCGTCGATTCTTCTTACTTTGCCCCATAGTCCGGTGTGCAAGGATCTTTTCGACCTCCTTGTCGAACTGCTTTGGAACTACTGGTGGAGCTCTCCTTGCTTGCTGTCTATCTCCAAGCAAGTCCCTGTTGAAAGGTTTGAGAAAACTTACATGGAACGTTGGGTGTACCTTCAGCCTGTCGAGTAGCTTCAACCGATAAGCAACCTGCCCGACTTTCTTCATCACCTCGAAGGGGCCGTCATACTTTGGTACCAACCGACGATGTGCGATCTTACTGCTGATTTTCTTCCATATCTGTGGAGTAAGTTTCGGCAGCACTATGTCCCCGACCTGGAACTCCAATGAACGCCTTCGTTCATCCGCATGCCTCTTCATGCGTTTTGCTGCCTTGCGCAAGCTGTCCCGAGCTTGTTCTATCAGTTCTTCCTTCTCCTTGGTGAAGCGATATGCAGCAGGGCACTTTCCTTGGTCCGTCGATTGAGCTAACTCGAAAGGAGTGAGAGGTTGCTGTCCCATGACAAGCTCTGCAGGACTCATTCCTATAGTCGACGACCTGTGGATGTTATAACAAAATTGGGTTGTATCCAATAACTCCAACAAATTCTACTGGCTGGCCATCACATAATGCCTTAAGTATTCCTCCACCAAGGCATTGATGCGCTCCGTTTGGCCATCCGTCTGCGGGTAATTAGCCGTACAGAACTTCAACTCTGAACTCATCGAGTTGAAGAGTGCTGTTCAGAACCTGCTCGTGAATCGAGCATCTCGATCACTCACAATGTCTTTCGGGATACCGAAGTGCTTCACCACATGCTTGTAGAACAACCCAGCTGCTACCTCTGCTGGACATGCATGTGGTGTTGGTATGAACACCGCATACTTCGAGAGTCAGTCGGCGACGACTAGCACTGAGCTCATCCCATCCACTTTGGGAAAGCCCGAAACAAAGTCCATAGAAATGGACTGCCACGGCTTCTTCGGAATAGGCAGGGGTTGCAGCAGCCCTGCTTGTTTCTTCCTCTCCGTCTTGTCAAGTTGGCACATAAGACAAGTCTTGACGTACATCTCGACGTCTTCCCCTATTTTTGGCCAATAGTATGACCTGGACAAGAGTGTCATCATCCTTAGCCCTTCAGGATGTCCTGTCCATTAAGGATCGTGAGTCTTTCGCAGCAACTCACGCCTCGGCCCTCCTGCCTTTGAGATGTACAACCTGTTGCCTCTAGCATACAACAAGTTATCTTCAAACCAATAACGCTTAATTACCCCTTCACGTACCTCTCCCCTGAGTTGGACGTATTTTGGGTCTGCGTCGGCTTGCTCTTTAACCCTCTCTAGTAGGGTTGACTGCACTGTGGACAGCGCAGCTACGTAACATTGCACCTCCCTTCGGCTCAATGCATCCGCGACTTGATTCTGTCGTCCAGGCTTGTGCTCCCACATGAAATCAAACTCGGCCAAGAACTCCTGTCACCGAGCTTGTTTGGGGGTCAATTTCTTTTGGGTTTTGAAGTAGGTGTTCGCAACATTATCTGTTACAACCCTGAACTTTGTTCCTAATAGATAATGCCTCCAGGTGTCCAAGCAGTGCACCACTGCTGTCATTTCCTTTTCATGTGTGGTGTAACGTTGCTCCGCATCCTTGAGCTTGCGGCTCTCAAACGCCACTAGGTGTCCTTCCTGAACAAGAACTCCCCTAAGAGCACGATCTGAGGCATTCGTATGTACCTCGAATGGAAGCTCGAAGTTAGGCAATCGCAGCACCGGTTCTGTTGACACTGCTGCCTTCAGCTGGTCAAACGCCGCTTGGCATGAATCCGTCCATGCCCATTTTCGATCCTTCCTCAGCAAGTCAGTAAGGGGACTCACTTTCCTTGAATAACCCTGAATGAATCTTCTATAGTAGTTAGCCAAACCGAGGAAAGAACGAAGATCTGATACCTTTGTTAGGGCCGCCCAATCGATGATTGCCTGAATCTTCCTCTCATCCATTTGTATCTGTCCCTTGTTCAGCCCGTGCCCAAAGAATCTGATTTCCTTCTGACAGAACTCGCACTTCTCCTTCTTGACGAAGAGCTTGTATTCTCTAAGCCGAGAGAATACCTTTCTGAGGTGGTCGACGTGGTCTGTCAATGTCTCCGAGTAGATGACAATGTCATCCAAATAAACCACCACAAATCGATCCAAGAACTCATACAATACTTCATTCATCAAGTTGTAAAAGGTTGCTAGAGCATTTCTCAATCCAAAAGGCATAACTAAAAATTCAAATGAGCCATACCTCGTGACACATGTCGTCTTTGACTCATCTCCTTCAGCAATCCGGACTTGCCAATACCCCGATCGCAAGTCCAACTTGGTGAAGTATGTCGCCTTGGCCAATCGATCAAACAAGTCACCTACATTCGGCATCGGGTACTTATTTTTGATAGTCACCTTGTTTAGTGCCTGATAGTTCACGCACATCAGAAGTGAACCATCTTGTTTCTGCTGAAACAACACCGGGGCACCATACGGGGCTTTCGACGGTTGGATCAGTCCCGCATCCAACAGTTTGTTGAACTGCTTCCTCAGCTCCAAAAGCTCCGCATTTGCCAAACGATAAGGGGCCTGAGCTAGAGGTTTAGCACCTGGCTCCAGCTCAATCTTGTGGTCAACTGCCCGCCGAGGGGGAAGTTCGTTGGGCAGTTTTGGTGGCATCACGTCCGCGTAATCCACCAGGATAGTTGCAACATCATCAGGTACCTCCACGACCCGATCCGGTTGTATCTCGATCAGTGCTGCAACATAGGTGGTCTCGCCCCTCTTGAGACCTGCTTTTAGCTGTTGGGGAGACTGCATATCCGCTGCTGCAGTTTTCCCTCCATACGCTGCCTGTATAAAGCATGGTGATTCCTCCGCAGAAATCAGCATACCTAATAAGTGAGGTACCAAGCTAGCCTTAGCTTGGACGAAGAAGTCTATCCCCAAGATAAACTCAAACTCGTCGAGCGCCGAGACTGTCACACCGATCTCTCCCTCCCAAGCTCCAACTTGGAGGGTTGCGCTGGCCATTCCATGAATCGGAGTTGGCCCAGAGTTTACCGGCTTCACTTTCCATGAACTTGGTTGTACCTGCAAACCAAATTCACTTACCAATTTATGGGAGAAGAAGTTGCTGGTCGCTCCTGTGTCCAGCATAGCCAAAACAGGTCTCCCATTTAATAGCACAGATGCATACATCAACCCTTTGTAAAGCGGTTGTCTTTCTGCCGTCATTGAGTTGAGTAACTGCAATGGATTCATGTGTGGTGTTGCCGCCGCACCACGTCCTTCTTCCTCAGATTCCCTGAGAGTTAGAGCAGATAGTTTTTCCCTCCTTGGACATTCCCTTGCCCGATGAGGACCATTGCATATAAAACAGCCCTACTCTCTGTTGGTGGGCTGCAACTTGGACTGGCTCTGTTCCGCAACCTTCTTGCCCTTTCCCTCGGGCTTCTTGCCATCCTTATGTGCACGCCCCATCTTCCTTCCTTCCGTAGCCATTTTGGTGGTTGTCGTCAGCTTGAAATCCACCAAGCCTTCCGCAGAAACAATGGCCGAAAAAAGATCCCTCACTCCTTGCCGTTGGAGTTCAGCTTGAGCCCACGGCTGCAAACCAGAAAGAAAGTTGTATAACTTGTCCTCCTCGGACATGTTGGTGATGTCGAGCATGAGGAAGCTGAATTCCCTCACATACTCCCTTATGGTCCCCGAATGTCGCAGCTTCTTCAGAAATTCTCGCGCAATCCACCCTGTGTTGCACGGAAGGAACTGCTCCTTTAGTTCCTTCTTGAGGATCTCCCAATCCTTCAGCTGAGCTCTCCCAGCTCGAGCATTCTCCGATGCTCTGGTACGTCACCATAATTTGGCATCTTCACTCAAGTACATGCTGGTGATGGTGACTTTCTCCCGTTCCGGAATGTGAGCAGCCTTGAAGTACTGCTCCATATCTCATAAGAAGTTCTCCAACTCCTTTACATTCCTGCAGCCATTAAAGGAATGAGGTTCTGGAACTTTTACCTTTGAAGGAGCTCCGCCTTCAACAATGGAGTTTGCCACTGCTCTCTTCACTACCATCAAGTCCTGCTCCAAGGACTTTAGACTTGATCTCATGAAGTCCATGATCGCAGCATACCTTTCCTCCGCATCTTTCACCTCACTCGCAAGGGCCTCCTTGAGAGCAGCATTTTGCCTCTCTTGCCAAGCCAACTGCGCCCATAAACTTTCTGCATCTTCGGTTGGAGGATTCCCCAGCATCTCCTCGATGCGAATCAATCGATCCCGAAGCTCCACTTGCGTCACCATGACTTTTGTTGATCTTGGCTTCTGCTGAATCGATTTCTCACCAAACCGGGCTCTGATACCACTTGTCACACCGGCAAATTTCTACCCTGAAATTTCACCCGTGATGGCGTCAAGGTTCACCCATCTCAGCCCGCCAAACTCGCACAAGCCCACAAGAGTATAGAGGAGAAGAGAAGTACAGCAACCTTGCCAACCTTTTATTGCTCACATAAAAGGAAACACAACTCTTAATACGGAGTAACACTACAAGTCTCTCTACCAGTATGTGTCTTCAACTCAATAGACCCCCTAGTCTATTTATAGTACACATATTTGGCTGTGAGCAACTGCTGGAGATCATAGAGAATATGTTCCACAATGTTCTCCCTGCAGTTCAACCGCTGAAGGCCATGTTCTCCTGACAGTTACAGCTCTGGTTCTCCAGCCTGCAGCCACGTATCTTTAGCCTGCAACGCCAAGTGTTCAGGCTGTTCACATGCTCCTGCAGCTCACTTTAGCCAACCTGTGCTGCTGCTCACTCTGCAGGACTGTTTGGGCTGTTCGGGTCTCCATCCGAACATGTCGTGACTCCGTCACTTGCTGCTATGTGTGCTGCCCGCGCACACATATGTTGGAGGCAGCCCGTCGCCTCGCATGATCATGCGCTCTCACGCATGATACTCCTCGTAGTAGCATCGACCACCACAGCTGGTTGTTTGCTCGTATGTGTGTTGTCCGTGTACACACATGCTGGAGGCACTCTATTGCCTCTGAGATCATGAGGTCCGTTACATGATCTTGTTGTGGTGACACCTACTACTCATAACGGGTGTGACAACTACTTTTTAAAATTTTATACCTAATATCTTTGTCCTATGGCTGTTGAAGATTTAACCGTGTTGGATACCCCCCCGCTTCAGGTACAGGTTTCAAATTATTGGGAAGCCATGGGTGTAATGGTTGCTCACAACCCAGGCGTAGGCCCAAAAGCACTTCGAAGAGGAGGAATTGGTAACATATCAAGTTTTTCGACATTGTCTTCCAACAACTGTAAATCATATTCTCCTTCCCTGATGTAGCATGAAGTCTATTAAACCTAAACCATAGTTTTGATTCATCTGCTTTTACGAGTCCACTATTTTGTCAATAGCAGAGAATTTTCATTATTAAATGCAGCAGGATCATAATTGTTTTCCATATTATCTTCAGTTGAACCTGTTAATTAGATGTAATCACTCCAAATTTCTTAGTTCTGCTTCTTACTCTGCTTTCTTATTTTTATTTCTGTCCATCACTTTTTCCGATTTCTTGAAAATTTTCAGTTAGTTTTGGGTCAACCCAACCATAACATCTGTTCGGTGCAGGCATATGACTATTGCTATCGAGTCATTGTTAAGTGTCAACTTCTGAAACGTCAGCTTTGAGGGGACAATGCCCTAAAAGAAGTTGAACCAAACAAAAAAAAAAGTAAACGTAAAAAATCACAACAACAACAACTGCAACACCATCAACTTCTAATTGCCTATGGACAGGTCGATATGATAATTGAAGTGCTAGTGTTATGGACCCAGCAGCAGCACATGGTGGCTTCATCCATCCATGAATGAAATCGAGCTTCAGGTCGCTCATGGCATTCCCCTATTTAGGATTTGGGTTCAATCCGCCTTTTTTCCTTTTCTTTTGGCAGATACAAGAAAATAAAAGCTGGCTTTTCTTCTTATGCTAAAAAAATGTGGGGATCAAGTTCTCTAACCGTAACTAGATCATCAAGGCACATAGTTTTCGGTAGTAAATTAATCAAAATAGACTATTTTTGTGTAAAAAGAAGATTGTTTTCTTTAAAAAAAACTCTATAGAGAGAACCTGGGGCCGGATCAACTGTGGACACTGTCCACCACGGAAATGCTTCAAATATCTGGTTTGGTTTTGGTGTTGATCACCCCCCGGTGGTCCATGATTGTTGCAAAGAGCAGGGCCGCCCATCCATTCAGAGCATTGGATCTCTGGTCTGTCCCGACCAAAACCAAGGTTTTTAAAATCTCAGCATCGGACAACTCCATGCTCAATCGGGACCGGATGTCGGTCATCGACCGCTGCCACCACCTTCGAACGTTTTCTGCAACTCAGCCAGCAAACAAGATCAGTCGAAATGGCACCAAAATTCAAATAAGTTGAAGACTTGACGAGAATGCAAAACGGAGCCTGCCTCGCCAGGTAAGTGGTAAGTTCTGGAGTGGAGGCCAAACTGGGGGGTGCAACGCATGGGTGTTGGAAGCTATCAGTCAACGTGTGCTGCATGCATGCGACCCGCCAGCTTCACGCATATACTCTCTCTCTCTCTCTCTCTCTCTCTCTCTAATATATATATATATATATATATATAGTTTTAACCGCTGTCTACCAAAAAATAAACAATTTCCATAAATCCAAGTCAAAACATAATTCTCGAACAGTCTTTCAACATAAAACAGAAGAATGAGAATCCTCACAACTAACAAACCACAAAACTGACACCCCCCGAACCTCCAGTCTATCCCCTCGCCGGTCAGCCCCCGTCCACATGCACTCCTCATCTTTATATATCGCCTTTCTCCTTATCTTCATACTTCAAAGTTCAAATCTCTCGCTCTAGTAAACCAGTTGCAACGATGAGGAGGCCTTGTTGCGACAAGCAGGACACCAACAAGGGAGAATGGTCGAAGCAAGAGGATCAGAAGCTCATCGACTACATCCGCAAGCACGGAGAAGGCTGCTGGCGATCTCTCCCACAAGCTGCAGGTTTTAACTTCGTCTGTACAAGTTCCTCTGCAGACCACTATCATGACTCTAGCTAATGGCTGTTAGTGCTACTCTTGCCAGGGCTGCTTCGTTGTAGGAAGAGTTGCAGACTTAGATGGATAAATTACCTGCAGCCCAACATCAAGCAGGGAAACTTCGGCGAGGATGAAGAAGACCTCATCATCAAGCTCCACGCGCTTCTTGGCAATCGGTATGTGTAGCTTGCAGCATGGGTTCAGTGTTTATGAGGGCTACGGTTTTGATTGGTTGCATTTCACTAGGTGGTCGCTGATAGCCGGGAGGCTTCCTGGCCGCACTGCCTACGAGATTGAGAACCACTGGAACACTCACCTGAAAAGGAAGCTCATAAGCATGGGGATTGACCCTGATAATCATCGGGTAAGTCAGAGCATCGATCTTCGCCGGTGCCAAAACCCGGGGAGCACGTCAGATTGGCCAGGGAACCATGAGTGCAAGGGACATGAGAATTTGGATTCGATGGCGGAGAATGATGTTGTTTCCGACAGCACAAGCTGCATAGGTAACAACAGTAGATACACTCTCCCGGACTTGAACCTCGACCTCACCATCTCCCCACCTTCTTCTTTCCCTGCTGTTTAGAGGATGGCTATGCTGTGCTGAAAGTACCCTGCACAGTTTCGAAGAAGCTGATGTTTAGAAGCTTATATTAGCTGCTAGCTATAACAGGGAACGTTAAGATGCTAACAGTTGTCTATATACATACAAAACTAGAGAGCTTCAAGAGATCAGATTAAGGTTCGAGAGCTTTATATCAATATGTAGCTAGTTTTGATGAACAATGTGTGTGAATGTTGCAAACCATTGGTAATGATAAGCATGCTGGGTTTGCAGCCTAACATGTATATCAAATTAAGAAGAAAACCTTATAATTCACGTAAGCGTGAGGGCCCTTTGAACTTTTTTCGTCTTAGCTATGTTGCAGAAAAAGCAAGTGATTCCTGCTGCCAACCACTATATTTCCAGAAATATGCCACGAGCAAAGATTTGAGACCTTTTTGGTCCCATACCATAATTTCACTAGCATGTTGATAAAAAGTTAAAGCTACCATTCCATAGGAAATCTACATGCTCATATTATCAGCTCATAAGCTTTTAGTCCCAGCAGAACAAGGTACAGTTCATGTTCAACTTCAAATAGAGTTCTGTCTGTTCCACTCTAAATGGTTTGAAAATATACTGGAGAGATCTTACGAAGATATTAAGTATATTTTGATTAAGTTGCTCTTGACATCTTCAGTGATCTACAAATAGCATGGCGCAATTGCTGCTTCTATCTAGTTGTACAATCCCAAAAGGCTACAAAGTTCGGAACAAGAAACAGACTTTATACATCAGAAGTGTATTTCAGCCATACACGTATATCACATAGATAAAAATTATTCCTCATACAACTACGTTTAACATGGATAAACTCGAAAAATTCCTACAACATGGCATATATTTCGCCCATCGCTATAAGAACCCAAGAGACAATTTCAATTTTTCAACAGATGCTACGATGAGAATGGTAAACCTCAATCCTTATAATTCGTACTCTTTTTAACGAAGCCTGCCTCCGACCATGAGAAAAGAATTCTTGATTTAAAGAGTCCATGGATTATCTACCAAATAAACGAAGTCCACACGAAATGATAACTTCGTATCCTGGAAAATGAGTTCCTGGATTATCATATCTGCAAAATAAAAAGTGGTCTTAATATCCTCGAAATACTCAACAACGACACCATTATGACAATATCTATGGGTGCTCCAAGCATGCCCGTTTGACTCATTCAGGTCCACATAAAATGTATCAATGAACTGAAATCTATGTTAAGCAGTAGCCTTTGATAAGTTTTTTGGCAAGTTTCTGAATTATAGAATGCATTCACATGGAAAACCAATCACTCTGCGTCGTCATCATCATCGTTAATGTTATTGCTCATCACGTCGTACTGGCATGTATTTCCATTGCTTACTTCAATATTGTCTCTGCGACAAAGTTTGCGTGGCTCACGTAGTTCGTGCGTGACATTTGGTCTCAGGTGAGGCCGAGGCTGATTAGGGGTTGCATCATGTGCTTGTTGGGTTCATGCTTTTGGTTGGAAGCAAATGAATCTTCAGATCACGTCGGTGTCGTGTAGAACTCGCAACACTATGTCGGTTTATTAGCGCTACGAGTTTGGACGAGCATGATTTTTCAGGTCATGTCCGTGTTGTGCTACGAGTTCCGCATGACACAATGAACTGAAGATACCCAACTCGCACACAACGCATGGCATACGAACCTCTAACTTCACCTGAGGCCAAACCTCACACCCAGCCATTCAGGACAAATGAACAACGCGCGCTGTTAGAACAACACGTGCAATTCATACGGAACTTCATTTCAGCATAATATAATGTATATTACCACGCAAACCTTTTTTAGAGACAAGACAAGGCAGTAAACAATACCTACAATCTTGACCACAAACGTGGCATGAAACCCACCGACGAGACAGCCTCATACTATGTATGCCATGCATATTTGCTGGCCTATCCAATCCAACAAAATAGCAAATGTTGCGATGCCGACCGACTTCTACACCAGCCTGTAGACTATCGCATATGTAACTGGTTATTCCGTGATTGTGCTGCACACATAGGTGAACAAGTGGGTTGCCATATAATTACTCAATTATGATAATGGGATTGTTTGTTGTTTGGATAGAGATAAACAGAGAAAGGGAGTGTTAAGTGGAGTTGCCGGAATATTGTGCGGTGGGAGGCACAGGGTTCATAAGGGCGTACCTGGTGAGGGCGCTGCTCGACAAGGGCCACAAAGTTTGGGTCACTGTTAGAGATCCATGTGAGTCAACTGCTTCATGTGTTGTTTGCTTCGTTTCTAACACCTTTATCACTGCTGGAGCTGATTTGGTTTCTAAGAGGCATTTTGTCGAACGGCTCAGGCGATGACGCCAAAGTCAGGTTTATTAGGAGCATGGCCGGCGCCAAGGAGCGGCTCAAGCTTTTCAAGGCTGACCTCATGGTCGATGGCAGCTTCGACCAGGCCGCCGATGGTGCAGATGGCGTGTTCCATGCCGCCGATCCTGTTCTGGTCCTGCACGACGAGAGAGTTCAGGTCTTGCTCGCTATTTATTTTATTGTCAATACAAAGGGTATGGTTGGATGAATGTTTGTAGAAATGATAAAGTGATGAAAGTTTTAAATCATCTACGTCAGATAATGTGATTTTAGTTGTTTAGATAACTTTTGGTATAAAATTAGAAGAAGTGAAAATTTCGTAAATTTCGTAATTTCAGTAGTTTGGATTGTGAGGTCCAAGATTAAAAAGTATGATTTGGATTATTTAGATAAGATGATATATAAAAATAAAGAAATAGTTTGAAATTATATTAATTAAAAATATACTATTTATTAATTAATAAAATTTATATAATTATAATTTCAAAAATTAATAATGATTATGTTGATATTCAATTATAATATTTTCAATAATTATTATAATTAAAAATAATATTTCTAAATAAATAAAATTAAGATAATTAGGATAAGTAAAAGTATTAATATAATTAGGATAATAAAAATAATAAATAACCAACTAATTAATTATACTTATCTTAATTAGAAATAATTAGGGTAATAAAAAGTAATAGATTGATAATATTAAGTAAATATAATATGTGACAAGCAAATTTTAAAATTATTTATATTAATATTATTATAATATTATTTCAATAAAATAATTTGAGATTTTTTATAAATATACTCCTACAAAATTTAAGAGTACAACGGTTATATTTTAAAATCTCAAATGGTTATTTTTTTAAAATTTCAAATGACTATTTTTAAAGTCTTCAATGGTTATATTTTTAAAAAACTTACTAGATATATTTTTGAAGAATTCAACGGTCTTATTTTGAATACTATAAAAAAATATATGTGCTAAAGAACAAATGAAAGCAACAATGAGTTAGGGTGTAAATTCAAGTTTTCAAAGCCATATTTCGATGAAAATCAATCCGTCGAAATATAAGCACAATCAACATTGTAAAATTTAGAAATTGGACAAACCCACTAGTAAAGAGGAGAATTTTTATTGTTGTCCTTTATAGGAGATATGCAATTTATCCGTGAATTAAATTATATTTTATATGAAATTCACTCATTTATGTTCAATATTTCATGAATTTCTCAACCTAATGGTGACATCATTGTGGTTATTTTCAATGGGTGGATAACTATTATCACTCGACTGTTAATTTAAAGTACCAAATGAAAAACTTCAAAAGTAAAATAGAAGACATATTATTAAGACAAAGCAAAATATTACTTTAGATGAAACTAATGCTTCTGGCATGCCTTGTATTTGTAGTAATTAATTTTTTTATGTAATATATTATTATTTTTAAGTAAAAAAGTTATCCAATTTTATTGCAAACATCTTATAAAAATTTGACATAATTTTGTTTGAAAAGGAACATGAAAAATGGAGCATTTTCTAAAATAACATCACACATAACATATTACACAAATTAATAGGCACATATTCAGCCATATAAATACAACATATTTCATAGTAGACAATAATTAGAAAGCACATATTTGGCCATAAAAAAATAAAAGGTCAATATTATGTCATTATACATTCATAATACATAAGTTACATTACTTACATTCAAAGCAAGAGTCAAGAATATGTAATATATTTGTAGGTAAGTATAGAAGTAAATACAAAAGTTGATAAAATTCACAAATGCCTATACATCAAACCATATGGAAATACCAAAATAAAAGTCTATAAATAACTAATCACAATAATAATTGCAAAAAAAAAAAATCATAGCACGAACAAAATATAGTACAAGGATAATGGAGTAAGCTAGTTTAAGAAGCCAACAAAAAGTTGTTAAAGATAATCTAGTCTAAGCTTCCGATCCATCCCCTTCATGAATACCCTGCCCTCGGATTTTTGTTTATAGAAGTGCTTGTAAGCTCCATCGAGTAGTAAAATGGGGAACTCTTCTCCCCGAAAATCTATTATCGTAGAGCATGACTCATCTCTCTAATTAGTAGGAGGCTTGTTTTGCTTCAATGCATTGTATACATTGTTCATGGCAGCAACCAAAATTTCTTAAAATTCATTTTGAACTCTAGCTGCACATTTTGCATCCCTTTTATCATAGACAAAAGAATTAGGCATGGGTTTCTTGCAAGATCGTCGAAATGGAGGGACTTTACAGACCATAATATGTTTGAATTATCATTTTATGGACCGCCCAAACCTAAACTTTCGGTATTAAATCTTTATGAAGGGTATATGTCAAAAATCCAATAGCCTGATCAAGACTATAAATGATCACAAGTTATTTATAATTATGGATTGTTATGTTAATAACAAAGGCGAAGCCCTAGTGAGACTATACGACATATTGAAAAAAATTAAACTCCGTTAAGTAAGATAAAATTAAAAGTAGAAATTACAAATTTCTTACCAATACATACTTTGTAAGCATCTCATCTGATATGAGAACCATCTTCCTTTCATTGTCCCACCAACCCTCTTGGTTTTCTTCGCCATCTTTATCTGAGCAAAATTTTCTTTCAATGCATGGTAATAGTTCTTCACGTATTGCACAATAATCTTATCATTAAAGTCTCATTAACTACTTGAGTACACACAACGAATGCATTTTTCTTAAATGATTTGTCTGTCCACATACCATTATTTGTTTGCTCCACTAAAAAGTTAATTAGGAAATTAGACACATGTTGGGATCAATAGTAAATGGAGGAACTTTTCTTATCTTTTCCTTTCTGCTAACTCTCTGATGTGGACCTAGGTGTAAGTTCTAATAGAAAATCAACTAAATCAGAGGAAAAAGTGCCCTCTTTTATCTGACAATATTACCTTCAAGTAATACAATATATTTTTTTAACATAAATTAAAACAATATGACAATACTGCATATTAAAATTTAAGAATACAATAACCACAAGTGGAGAATCACCCATAAAACATAGAAGTGGTAGCAACAAGTTATTCATAACACATAATTATAGGAAGTTGATATTTGGTCAACTGATTGTATTCGACCCACATTGCTTTTACAATTGAATCTCTTAAGTGACTCCAATGCTGTCATGCTTTACGCTTTTCCCGTAGAGTTGTTGGCAATGACGTAAGCTCAGATTCATCAAATTCTTTTTCCTCTCCATTTTCTGCTTTCTCTTCTGATAATGTCTTATTTATCAGATAATCAGAAGGATATACAACCATAACATAATTATATAAAACACAACAAGCCAGAATAATATCCATCTGTGTTTTATATGGAAAGTTAGAATTTTTTTTAGGACCTTGGTTCTCAATGAAGAATATCATAAATTGAAGAGTTCCTTACCATTCTGAGGAGTCCGACTTGCATGTTTCGTTAAGCGGTATCGAACACTTTTATATGAGAAAATAAATCCTGATATTATAGTATACCTCGTATCAACCAAATAATATTTACTTGAATTTACAAATGAATGTAAACAATTAATCAAAAGTATATATGTTTGTGTATAACCAAACTTGAAGAAAAATTAAAAATTTAACAAATTGAACCTTCAATCAAATGATGATTATCAGGTGATGGTCGAGAAATAGCATCTTTTAACACTCTGAAATCATTTGTAGATCCTTCCCGTCAACAAGGATATATTAAAACTTTAAACTTGCATCGACGAAATATAAAACATTCTATGTAAATCCCTTCCTTTCCTGAATTTGAGGTTGGTCCTCGATAGGTACGGCTGCATCGATGTGAGTCCTATCAAGGAGGCCAATATAATTTTGAAGGAAAATACAAACAATTACAACAAGTCAAATCAAACGTAATAAATAAAGAATATTGATATTTTACCTTAAACCACGGGTAGCAACTCCGCGAACCACTAAAAATAGGATGTGTGATACTGGACGCTTGATAAATATACTCATTCTTAATCACACTAATAATCCTGAATACTTTATTACAATGATTTACCTTCTCACCAAATCTATATGAGTAAAGCATTACAATTCTATTCTTAATATTATGTCCAACAATATAAAAAAAAATAACCAACTGTTGTTCCACTATTACATATCAAGTGTCATGAAGTACAAGTTTCCTTCGTATAATATTTATTAACTGTAAAAATTCAGGGAGATTCATTCGTGTGTACAATCAACAATTCTTCTTAACCCCATAAATTATATAATAAAAGAAATTATTTTGTAAATGTTGTCGTTCATGCTTAGGCAGCTTACCCACCTTAAATTTTTAGTTCAACAAACATCATAGTAATGCATCAAGTGCAATCAAAATAACATTTCAATAATCTAAACTTTTTATATGTTGAATACGTTATTTTTCATCTATCTAATTTTACTTGCAATTGACTAAATGTAATGAACAAGAACAACTAATTATTGAAAGAAAGATACAAATCATATTGAATATCATCAATTAAGACAACACAATATGCAAAATATCAACAAAATTCATTTATATTAGATGTTACGATCATCTTTTTTTCTTCTTCCCCATAAAGATGATCTCTGACAGAAATCCTACGCCAATTGGATCAATTTCACCCCACATAGTGAAACGTTTTGAACCCTAATTGTCTTAATTTGTGACAAGAATTCAAGAAATGGCAAACCCTCAAAAGCACAGAAAAATCTTACCAAACTGGAACCATATAGCTCCGTGGCCTTTTCGATCACTCTCCCAGCAATCCTCCTCAAATCCGATCAAAACAAAGAAAATCAAACAAGTCCGAAGTGTACCGAAACCGGCAAGGCCGATGATGGAGATAGGAGTGAGCTTGGCGTGGAGAATGACGAGCTTGAAGGCCGAGACGAGGCTAGAGATGGTGGAGAGGAAGTGATCGAGGGACGAGGTAGGAGTTCAGATTTGGGAGATCTGCTGTCGTCGCGATAGCTACCGTTTGATGATCATGTGCCAAGAGCTAGTGGACGCCAATAAGGGAGAAAACGGGCCGTTGGACACGAGATCAGCGCAGGAGGCGAGATCCGGATCTGGAAGGCAAGATCCAGAATCGGAACTCATCGAACTCGCGGAAGAACCCTAATGAAGTGGTAGAAGTGGAAGGGTGCCACCCACTTACTTCTCCCTCCGAAGTGCAGCGGATGGGGAAGTCGCGGAACTGAAAGTTCATTTTTTGACTTCTCCGAAGTAGCATTTTAACCATTTCTAAAAGTATATTTCATCCAAATAACGAAAGTAAGAACCGAAAGTTCATCCAAACACTATCAAACAATTGTCGTGCATCAAAATGAAACGCAGGAAACTTTGATCGTTCCGAACATAAAAGGCACTGTGAACGTGCTCAAGTCCTGTGCCAGGCGGGCTTGGCGAAGCGGGTGGTGCTCACCTCCTCATGCTCCTGCATCCGATATTTCGACGAAGCCACCATCGCCTCCCCGCTCAACGAGTCGCACTGGAGCGACCCCCGCTACTGCATAAGAAACAGTGTACGCCTATCTCCTCACCACCTCCGTTTCGAATCGCACGGGCCATCAAACAATCACCTTGTGTGAATGGGCTGCAGGTGTGGTATGGCTACGCAAAGACGCTGGCCGAGCGAGCAGCGTGGCCGCTGGCAGAAGAACACGGGATCAATCTGGTGGCGGTCAACCCGTCATTCACCGTCGGACGGCTTATTGCACCGGAGCCGACAGGCACCCTCCGGTTGATCCTCGCAATCTTAAGAGGAGAGCGACCAGATTATCCCAACACGACGGTGGGGTTCGTCCACGTCGACGACGTGGTCTTGGCCCACATGCTAGCCATGGAAGACAGCCGGGTCTCGGGAAGGCTCGTGTGCTCCAGCAGCGTCCCTCACTGGTCGGAGATTGTGGAGATGCTCAGGGCCAAGTACCCCTCGTATCGAACCCCCACCAAGTGAAACTCAACCTCCATCTTCCTCTTCTTTCAGTTGTTTGTTATAGATGATAATGGGTGAAGGGTAATTCAGGTGTAATGAGACGAAGGGGGATTGCAGGCCGCACAGCATGGATTCCAGCAAGATAATGAAGCTGGGAATACAGCGCCTGAAGACTTGCTTGGCCGGCTATGTTCGACGACTGCATCAGGAGCTTCCAGGAGAAGGGCCTTCTTCAAGCTTTAAATCTCCTAGTTCTCACCATAATAACTGCTTCTGATTGAGTATCGAGAAATGCAAGACTTGATGAATGATGGTTGATATTTTTTTTGCCTTTTTTTTTTCTCCAAGTATGAAGTCCATTTTCATGTGTAATAATTAAAAATAAAGAATAAATTATATATAACTTTTAAAAATTTTATTAAATTATATTTTTAAAAAAATTAAAAAATTATATAATTTCTTATTTTTTTTCAAATTACTTACTTCTGCTCGAAACTTAAAAAATTAGAATTTTTTTAGACTACTTGATGTATTGAAAAAAAAATTTGGATATAAATTTATTATTAGAAACAATAATATTTTTAAAAAATATATTGTTTTACATCATTTCTATTAAAGTGAAAAAATGAAAATATTTATGATGAGATGTAAATTAATATAATGGAGAACATGAATAAAAATTAGCTTCAAATATGGTTTATATTAGACCTCAAATGTGATTTAAATTGAGTTTTAGTTCTAGTTAATATCAAACTGAAACGAGCTTAAATCAAGTAATTCAAAATTATTATTTTACATTTCGGATTTAAATTTAATTCAGATCAGACTGAAATTGATTTAAATCAACTAAAGGCAAAATAGTAAATTTATATGTTAGGTTAAAATTTAAGATAATATAAATCTTTCAATTAAACAAGAGAGAGTTTTTTGCAATAATGACATAAGTACGAAAGTTTTCTCTAATTAAGTCAAAAATATTTTTTATTTTTCAAAATATTTATAATTCTAATAATAAATATATACACGCTAAAAATTTTACAATATATCCAATAATTAAAAAAAATAATTTATAAGTTTGGAGGAAAAATATTTAATTTGAAAAATTTCGAAGAACTATATGTAATTTTTAAAATTTTAAGTAAAAATATGCAATTTAGCTTTATAAATAATTTTTTAAGTTTAGAAAAAAAATATAATTTAGTAAAATTTTAAGGAGTTATATACAATTAACTTAAAAATAAAATAAAAGAATATATTTATGACTTAACGGACATATTTTTTCAATAGCTCCAAATGCAACTCAATCAGCTGCATATTAAAGAGTTATTTGGTTGTTAGAAAGTGGAAACGTTAACAAAAATATATTTTAAATAATAATTATTAATATATAAAAAAATAATATAATTATAATTCACAACAAACACTACAAACCATGGTTTACGGTTTCGGTTTCGATTTCAGTTTTGGGACCGGCCGAAACCGATATGTTTCGGCCGTTTCGACCGTTTCGACCGTTTCGGTTTCAGTTTCGGTCGTATCGGTTTCGGCCAAAAGAATTTTTTAAATTATTAATTGGGTGTTGACCAGAGTTTGACTATATTTTAACTGTGTTTTGACTTCAAATTAAAAATATAATAAAATATTAGAAAAAATTTGAAAAAATTTGAAAAATTATGAATGAATTTATACTTAATTTTATAATAATTTTAAATATTATTTAAGCTAATTAAAATTAATTTTGATAGTTAGTCACTGATATTGTCTGCTTTTAATATATATTAGTGTATTAAAAAAATATATAAGAAATGATATGAATATGATTAAAATTTTAAAATATAACATAAGCAAATTTAACTTTTCATTAAAATGTATTTCACACGTACATAATTTATAAATTCTAAGATAATACAATTAATCATCATAATCATCATCGGTTGAGTTTGGAACATCTGGGTGTGGAATTACAAATTTAGTACATGGATGATCTGGAAGAGTATTTATGGGCATATGAATCAAAACAATTAGCTCTGCGCGATTTTATGACAGCGGTTTTGAAGTATAACCATATGTCGAAAGTCTAAAATAAAAATTATATTTTGACTAAAATTTAATTTAATTTAAATTATTTTTTAACTTCAAATTAAAAAATTATAATATATTTAAAATTTTTTAAAAATAATGAATAATTACGTGAATAATATTATGTACGTAAATAATATCCGACAGAAACCGATAAGGACGTCGAAATTAAATTGGCGACAACACTGGTCCCAGTGTAAGGCCAGTCTCATCTTACGGGAGTACGAGTTAGGTTAGCGAGAGCACGAGATAGGCAAAAGAATGACGGTAGACTAGTAAGAGCGCAGACTTTTTGAGTTTGAATACGAAACCGGCGCGAGTTCCTCCCCACGACCCCCCCAACTCGCGCGAGCTCGGCAAGCTCCCGCCCACTCGCGCTCGAGCCCGGCGAGCTCCCACCTGCCCGAGCCCGGCGAGCTCCCGCCCACCCACCCGCCCGCGCTTGAGCCTACCCGCGAGCGAGCTCGGCGAGCTCCCGCCCGTGCACGCGATCCGAGCTCACGCCCCCGCGCGTGAGCCCGGCGAGCTCCCGCCCGTGCACGCGATCCCGGCGAGCTCACGCCCCCGCGCATGAGCCCGGCGAGCTCCTGCCCCCCGACTCTCGAGCCCGGCGAGCTCCCGGCCCAGCGTGTGATCCTGGCGAGCTCCCGCCCGCCCGCGCGAGCCCGGCGAGCTCCCGCCCACCCGCGCGCGAGCCCGGCGAGCTTCCGCCTACCCGAGCCCAGCGAGCTCTCGCCCGCCCGCGCGCGCCCGGCGAGCTCCCGCTTCCGCGTGCGTTCGTTGGCCAAGATGAACAGTAATAAACAATAAACTCTAACCGTTGCGGTTCCGGTCGAAACCGAACCGTTTCGGTTTTGATTTTGGCCGAAACAACGAACCTTGCTACGAACTATTAAATCCACCGTAAAAAAAAAATCGAATAAAAAAATATGAAATTAAATTAAATTTTTTGAAATAAAAAAATAATCCGAAGTGAATTAACTTTTAAAAAATGATTGCAGTTTTAACTATTTCGATTACTTACAATCAACCAAACAAGTCCTAAGTTGCAAGTTATCACCTAGTCAATTGCCATTTAAATTTGTTCCTGTCCATTTTAAATTTTTCGCAGTAAAGAAGCAAGCCACCTGATCAAAATCAAGCAACTTCTGGAGTCCCAAGAAAAAATATCATAAGGTAAACCCTAATTAGGCTTTAACATCCTTAGCAATCAGTAAAATGAGATCTTGAGATATATCCTGTTAACATTTGATAACGTGAATGCTTTAGAATGTAATTAAAATTGATAGAAGGCAAGTATACAAGCGTGTGGTTAGAGAAAAAATGACTACATGTTGTTTGTTAGTCTCATTCATAAGAGGCAAGAAACTTGCGCAAGATCTGTCGCTTGCTGCAAACTACTTGTATGACACTGGCAGATAAAAGTGGGACACAGCCAATTTATCTTGGATCATTTTCCCTGTGTTGGGCATAACATGCCAGTGAAGGACCAGATCAACCGTCTTGCCCTGGAGGTTGTTTCCCTGGTAATAGAGGAAGAAAAGAAAAGCTATAGATCAAAATAATTTCACACTGATCAAAATAATTTCACACTGACATATTCCAATCAGCAATCTGATTTAGAACAAGGCCTAAGTTTTATGGCCATTATAGAAATCGGAAGGAATGCAGCATGGGAATTTCTATCATGATGTACAGAATATCAATATGACAAGCATAGTGGAAATTACAAAGTTGATTAGTGTTGAATTTTGGGTGTTTCAAACTTGAATTAGAGTTTGAATTAAAGTAGAAATTCAAAATTAAATTCAGACTCATGATTGATTTTGAATACTTATTATGTAATATTAGAAGTTACAATTAAAATAAAATTCAGACTCAATAAAAGTCAATAAATATTCTACTAATATATAGAGTTTAGATGTGGTGTAGTATTGAAATTGAATTAGAGAGAAATACAGAAAGAGGATTAAAGAAAATATAAAAAAAAGAAAAAGAGAGTGTTGACTTTCGTATGTGGGTCTTTCTAGTGCTTTTTGATAGTCTTTTATAGTGATTTTTTTGTGATATTTTTTTGGATATTCTCTCTGAAGATAAATGTGTTTTCAAGTCTTGATGAAAAAATTTAGTTGAGTAAAAAATAATACAATCTTTTTTATAAACTTTTATAAAACTTTTTGATAATAGATATCTCGTTCCCCTCCGTAAACGTAATCCGATTTTAAATAAACTATGTATATCGTTATATTTTTTTTATTTTTTTATTTTGTATTACTTTTCGTTTTTCATGTTATTTAAATATAAAGTACTTCGTAAACCTTCTGCTACGAATTCTAACATATTGGAGTATATTTATTTGTGGCCATTCTTCGGAATTTTGCTTGCTCCTTATCAAGAATTATGTAATCCATAGTGATATCTGGAGAAAAGATGAAACCAACAAACATGCCCATTAACTTCCATGATACCATCTTTGATAAAGGGTTTTTGCTGACAACAGTGTATAATAGTTATTTATTTGGTGTGAGTTGCCCAGCGGCCTATTGCGAAGTCAGAATCAGCAAATGCAGTGGCAATAAATCAAACTGTACTATATCCATTGGGTGGTCTCATTTATAATACAGCAAGTGAACTGCAAGCCCAGTGGTCTCTGCATGGTGATGCAAGTGAACATCTTGGAAGACAATTGCTATAAGCAACAAAACGAACGGACTAACTGATTAACAGCATTCTTCAGGGTCTGATACTCAGCAGCCAAGAAGACAAAAACCTGCAAATAAAAATGAGGCATAAGGTGACCAGGAAGGAACATATTTCAAAACTATGCAAACTCTCTACACTCCCATGCAGCCAGTTCATTCACAAGCCAAACAGCGTCATACATTTTTATGCTACCATAAGCATTCGGTAAATGCCATGTAAATTGAATTCATGATCAGTAGAGAAGAAAAATACTATAAAAACTCTTAACGTTACGTATCTAAGTATATTGACAGGACCGAAGAAACAGAGTATTTGAACCTGTTTTATGAAAATGACTGTATCAACAAAAAATAAAACTAGAAGGAGAAATTGCAAAACATCTGCATTGTGTTCCATGTGAACAATGTTTGCAAGTCCATAGATATGTTCAACACCATGGACACCTGTTATAGAGTGAAAACTTTAAGGAGCATCTTTTGCAGCCATAAAACATAATTTTTGACTATTTGGTTGAAGACACCATACACCAATTATAAAAATAATATCAATAGAGAGTATGATGACAATAAACAACCAGAACTCTCTGATCAAGGTAGACCTCATTCGTGAGTTACCTTTTGGTCCAAAACGAAAATTAGTGATTGTATAAAAGGGTATAAGACAGAGCAAACCAAGATAGATTTAGAAAAGTAATACTGTAAATCCCAACGAAACAAAAATAGGATACAGATATAACAAGGGGTGCACTGTACACGATTTGTCCTCCTACAACTAATAAAAGGTGGAAATTTTATGCATTCCAGTGTTAGAACTTACCAAACAATGCAACATGATCATAAGCAAGTGTACCAATAAAAATGCAGGAAATTGACAATCCTTAGGCACCTCTATCTGTATGGGAAATTCACTAACTATTAGAAGCACGATCAAATACACTGGGTTATTGTAGTAATTATAAAGCAGCTATCTCTTTCCTTGCCTTTTCACTAACGTTGTGCCCCAGTGATAATTTCACTGCTTAACATCTCCCCAGTGAAAGTAGATATCTCACTCTCTGATTTATCATAGCAATAGATGAGGGGCCAAAGTTACTATCCACCCATGGCACCATTGAACCCCTCCCTCCATTCCCTGATGGCTCATATGGCATTACCTCCTACACTTCAGATGTCTCCAAAATCAGAGTATCTTACCTGCACCCCAATTTGATGCCATCCTTTTGCTTCAAAAATACCTGCACCCCAATTTGATGCCATCCTTTTGCTTCAAAAAGGGCAACATTTGCAACACCAAAACCAGTTCTCCACCAAATATTGCCAAAGAATTCACCCAGCTGAATCAAGAAACAAGACCTCAAAAACTGTAACAAAATTAACTAAAGCAGATTTCTGATCAGTCTACTCAGCAATTTTAATTTTAACACTAATGGTTCATACATGGAAATTCAAGCCTTCTTTTGGAAGATATATAAACACAGACATTTGCAGAATTTAGTGGATGTAAAACTGAAGGAATAACACTTTGAAGTTTGAACCGAGTCCTAGTAAGAGGCATTGTCAACGTGCTCACATAGGAAGCCTTTCCCATACTTAAAACATTGCAAAGCCCATTTCATGTGACTAGAGCGCATGTTTAAACTATGAGAAGTGATAAGAGTTCTTTCTGATATTATTGTACGAACAAGCTTCTAGCCTCAGGGCTTGTACTCAGCACAAGGAAAAGAGACCATGAAACTCAAGGAGTGAAACTTCTAACACCCTATATTTCATGAAGGACACTGCACATAAGCTAACTGAAACGTAGTCAGGGATGGGCTTTTGTTATATCTTGCTAAGCACATCGGCCTTCATATATCAACAACATACCAAGGATTTCCATAAGAATGATGGACAAATCAAGAGAGGCAAACAAATTTGCTCCTGAGAAAATGACAACCATGTGTGCGGGTAGCATCATGAACAAAAATGCAAATGAAAATAGTAAATAATTGCATTTTTCGCCAAAAAGTTTTCCACTTCCATAATCAGAAATCTAAGCAGAAAGATATCATACCTCATCATTTCCATTAAGTTGCTTATGAAACCGATTTATTTTAACAACCTGAAAAACATACATCAATTGGCCATTACATGAACACAAGAAAACAAAATGCCGGTAGCTTCTCAAATTAGTTGAAGTTCATTTTCCTAAAGCCAAAAGGCTATCCATCAATGTATGGAAAAATATTACATATATCTAAAGCCATCTTTCCTACCAAGAGATTGCTGTTAGAATAAGAATTATTGCACTAAGAAACACAACGAAGATTTTCCCAAAACCGAAATCAACCACTGAACTCAATTATTTCTTGTGCCATACCATTGGAAAATTCTGCGAAGTACTCGATGAAAAGCCTAAATCCTTCCGACAAACTCCAACTGTAAAAACCAGTAAAAATGCAGGACGATGATCGTATAGAGTCTATAGACACAACCTTAATATCAAACAGCAAATCTTTAGATCAAACATTAATCTCAGTTGTCCAACAGCACATATTGGGAGTACGAGAGAAGGCAACGTCTCGGAATGGAGAAAGAAAAGAAGAGAGTGATACCTCGGCGGTGGCGGTGAAGGGGACGTTGAAGCGGTCGAGGAAGGAGGCCGAGCCGCAGAAGGCGGCGAGGAGGACGGCGGCGAAGGTGATGAGGGTGTTGAAGCGGTGCAGAGAGGTTTGCATCTCTCTTCACGAGCCTTGTGCCGACAGAGATACGTCGGAGATGAAGAATAAGAAGAGAAAGAATGGCATAGATCGATAACCTAGAAGACTCTGAAACGGCCGGACGCCGTCCTAGAGGAAGGGAGCAGCGCAGCGAGTTGCGGCCGTTTAGCGTGGAGTTCGGCTTTGGCCGGGGCTGGCCAGGGAAGAATGCCATTTGTGAAAAATTACATCAACCACCCGCAGTTTTCAATATTTGCAAATGTGTACCCAACTTTGAGTTTTGTTACAGAACACTTTGTTGTGTTGAAAAATAGCAAAATTTTCATACGGACTTTCATCGAGGGACAAAATCTTTTTCCAGGGAAAAAAATTTAAGTTTAGGATATTTGAGATCATACATGGACCGTATTTTATATGATCCTACTCGGATCGGATTCATCTGGGTTGGGCTTTGTTGGTGGATTCTGGACTGGGCCCGCAAATCTAAAGCGTCGTAGCCCGTTGGCCACCTAACCACAGAATAAGCCCATCCTGGCTCACTTGGCGCCGGAGCACCGGTTGCAAAGTTGAGGTCCACGATTCCTCCACCGCGACGCCGGAGAGCACGACATCCATTCTTCACGCTTCACGCCGGCGATGGGAATGGCCGGAAGCGAACCTCCGTACTCCGGATCTGATAGCAGGAAGCGAAGGCTCGAACCGAACTCCCGTCGGTGGGGTCACCGGAGGCGCGTGGACCGGGGCCGGGAGGCCAAGCGGAGAAAGAGATGGCAAGGCGACGAGACCCGTCGATGGGCCTACTCCACCCTCGATCTCTCCGCATTCAAGGGTAGCAATATTCTCCCGTATTTCTTTCTTTCTGCTTTCTTTTTTTTCCGATCTAGCTTCTACTGGTCTTGATTTTTGTCGATCCTTTTCGAATTTTGCAGATAGGTTTAGAATTGTTTCTTACAATATATTGGGTGTCGAGAATGCTGCGAAGCATAGGGAGTTGTACAATCAAGTTGATCCTCGTTACTTGAGCTGGGATCGACGAAAGAAGCAAATTTGCGAAGAACTGAGGCATTATAATGCTGGCATTATTTGCTTCCAAGTAACTCCGACAGCTCTTTGATTGACATCTGTTGTTATTTTCTGATTTTTTTTTACGTCGTATTCAACGATTAGGTCTATAATCCCTAGGACTAGAAGTGTTCTAATTGGAGTGGCATAGAGGGTCGGGATTTGTCTTTGTGTATCATATACTTATTTTTATATGTTTGAGCTGAAAATCAAGGTTGATTTGAGAAAGGTCTGTGGCAAACCATGTTGATTTGTGTAAATTGTTTGCAATTTCTGTTTGTCTGTATGAAATATGAATATTGTGATTAAGCTATAATTCTTTGGCTAACTTGGGCTGGAGATTTAGGTATAAAATTTAGTTTAGGATAAGTATGTGCATGATCTAGTGTCTGAAGTTTTTACATCAATGCCTGAAATTAGTCCATTGTCATTTTTTGTTGTATTGGATCACTGTAATGGAAAGTGTTATTAATTTGCAGGAAGTTGATCGATTTAATGATTTGGAGAATCTTCTCCAGAAATATGGGTATATTGGTGTTTATAAGGTATTTTTTATAGTAAAATTAATATTTAAGCTAAACGTGTCATGATTGTATTTGGTTTGTCTTGTAGGGCCGCACTGGGGAAGCAAGTGATGGTTGTGCTATATTTTGGAAGGAGGCAGAGTGAGTTCGTAGTTTCTTCCCTAGGAAAGGATTTTGTCAAAAACAATATAACTGAAAATTTAGCTGCTCCTATTGGCTGTGATAAGGAGTGATGTTTTTGTTTAGCTCCATTTAAATATTCTTAATGCATTTCAACTCCATCTCCTTTTCGTCTTCATGGTCATTAGAAAACCCCTGTATGGGCCATCTTTATCATTATTTGGTTATCTTCCCTGTAAGCTACAATAGCACCACTTATTCATGCAAATGTTTGAATAAAACATGTTGAATCACATGCAACCTAATTATAATTACTCTCATTTTCCCATAAGCAAGAATCTTTCCTGTTTGCAGACGTTCTTATGCAAGTTATTGCATTTTCTTCTCCATTTGGATACTTATTGCCTACCTCTCTTCCAAGAATAGGTTTTCTCTTCTGCATCAAGAAAGCATAGAATTTCAGAAGTCTGGTCTTCGGAATAATGTTGCTCAGCTTTGCCTTTTTAAGGTACATCTTATACTTGATCTTTTATGATCTTGATCTTCCTTCTGTGACAAACAATGCATTAGATATATCATGATTTGGTCTTTTGTAGAAGTGATTTGTTATTAGTATTGGAATAGAAAGAGTCATTATTGATTATTGATCTATAAATGTAAGTGACAAGAGCTTCATAATTTTCACCATGAAGCCTTCCACCCCTTCTAGCATTGGTTTCAAGAATAATTGTTGTAATGTCTATTATGGTTGATTTTTTTTTTTGGTAATTCATGTTTCTATTCAAGCTTAAAGAAGGTCTAGTAGAAGATTTTCTAGTTCTTTTGGGAAGGACTGGTTCGAATACATGTTTTTCTTTGCTAGCCAATCTGCAGCTACTAAATGTTTGCTAGGTACAGGGAGTATCTTAAGTGATTTGAATGATGTTAGTTCCTATTATGGTTGATTCCATTATAGTAAGTTTCTTATATCAGTATTGTAACTTCTGCCAATGCCATGTTTGGTGAATATCTATAATGCTTTATATTTCTTATATCTTCGAGTCCAATTAGTTGATGGGGAAAGCCATCTTTCATAGAATGCTCTCTGAACTTACAGAAACTATGCTGTATAGGTGTTGCCTGATTGCTCAATTTCTTCATTAAGTGGAGATTCAGAATCTGAACTAGCGGGGTAAGGTTTTCCTTGTATCTAAGTTATACATAAGATCCTTTCTTGCCTTCTAACAGACATAATCACATCTGGAAGACACATTATTGACATAAATTTTTATTGTCATTCCAAGTTTATTCAGCATTTCCTGTATATACAGAAGATACCATTATACTGTGAGGACTAATGCATATCTAAAAATTTAGGCCAACACCTAGTCGTACTTTGCTTGTTGGCAACATACATGTCTTGTTCAACCCAAATCGTGGAGATATCAAGCTGGGACAGGTAAAGTATTTGTCTCTTTAACCAAACTGCAGCTAAAAATGAGTTCTGTTTGATTAAAGCTATCCATCCAGAACAATAAGAATTTCATATTTGTCAGTTATCATTTATAATCAATCTTTTGTACATTCTATGTATCATCCTTGCTTTTACTTTGGTTACTCCATAAGGTACCATGAATCTTGGCACTGGACATATATATTCAAGATAGTTGAAGTTATGGTAGGGATTTATAGTTTTGAAGCTGTCTATGAGCATGCAAGAGGACAACTAACACATATGATTGGTTTGCCAGAAGATATCCATTAGTCATTTTATTTCCTAAATACAATTTTAATTTTGATCATCTCCTGTAACTTTAGATTCGACTATTACTTGAGAGAGTGCAAGCTATGCAGCAGAGAAATGGCAACAGCCCAGTTGTGATTTCTGGGGACCTAAATAGCATGCCAAAGGTCGTATTAGACAATGCTGCGATTGTCTCCAAATCTATATAAATTTGGTTGATCATTTATCTCTCCTACTGACTTGATCTATGCATCTACCTTTGTGATCCAGAGTGCGATCTATCAGTTTTTATCTTCTTCAGAGGTGAGTGATTCACTCATTTGTTTCTAACCTACAAGAAAGTGCTATCTTATCTTTATTGCTGGGAATGAAAGTATTATCTTATCTTTATTGCCGGGAATGATGCAGCTTGACTTTCTTGCCTATGATCGCAAAAAGATATCTGGTCAGATTGAATATCCATTGAACCAGATACCCTTTGCTCAGATTGATGCCTCAAGGTTTGTCTGTTGCATAGCTGTTCTGCTTTAAGAATGAACTCAATTTATAATACCTATGGATATGCATATTGGAATCTTGGTCATGTTGCAATCCAAGGACATTAAATTAAGTTATTTTTCAGGTCTTACCCAATTGTCAAGCCAAAGCTAATGATGTATAGATGGAGCAAAGAGGAAATTTGTCTTGCAGCTGGCAGTACAGGATGCACCCATCTTAAGAATCCACTAAAACTTTCCAGTGCATATAAAGGAGTTCCTGTAATTTCTCTCCTATGTGCTATATTTTTAATTCTCCAGCTTACTCATCATCATACCTCAGTTAATAATGAAAATGAGAAGAGATCGGATGCTACAGAAAGATATAGTGCCTTTTGTTCTCAATTCATCATCATCATTTAAATACATCCCCTTATCCCTGTCCTCGTTCCAAATCATAGTGTAGTGTCATTTTGTGGCAGATCCATTGGTAAGAGATAACCTGACTAAAGAAATCTCATTGATCTGATCTGTAAGAGATAACCCAACCTAAACTTTGATTTGATCTGTGAGTCTGATGCACATTTGAGTTTTAGACAATCTTTAGCAGCACAAATGCGTCCGATTTTTGCTTAGGTGTTGGCACCTCATGCTAGTTTAAGATACGTGGATCTTTTTTCTTTTAAATAACTTGTTGGCCTGTGTGAGCAATAGCGAATTGGAATATTTATTCTGATTTGATTCCCTAAAGGCAATCTTATTAACTCATGACAAATGTATCAATTGATACATGATTAATATGGGATAGCCTAGAGAATCACTCATCCATTCCTGTAAAACAATTTTTTCATGAACCAGATTTTGGTTCTAAAGAAATGGATTCATGAGTAGAAGTTAAAAAAGTTACTTCTCGAATCCTGTGACATTTTTGTTAGACTATGCTTTAATTATTGCTTTTTTTGCAATCAAATTGACACATTTTTTACCATGAGTTACAATTATGAATTTGTACAAGCGAGGAAAGTTGGTTTGATGACCACCTACTGCAGTCATATTTCTGCTGTTAAATTCATCTTAAAATCTTTTAAATTGTCCAACTCTTGTCAAAATTTTCAAAAGATTCGTCTTCTATAGAAATGCCCTGTATAATAAAATTGTCTCTCTTAGATATATTTGCTTGGCTAGTTTGTATTGTACTTGTGTAAAATATTTGCAACTATTTTCATGTGGCAGGGGAACCACCAGACCCGAGATAATGATGGCGAGCCTTTGGCAACTTCCTTCCACTCCAAGTTTCTGGGGACTGTTGATTATATTTGGTGATTAAACACTGTTCTAGTTCTGATATCTTATCATTAATATTAAGGATGTTCTCACTTCAGAGCTTTTACATTTAGGCATTCTTCTGCGCTTGTTCCTGTGGGGGTTGTGGAAATGTTATCTATCAATGAGTTAAGAAAATTGGGAGGTCTCCCTAGTGAGGTATGTTTAATCTGCTTTATATGATGAGGTTGATTTATTTATGGTGATTTTTCCAATGGGCAAGTTTTGAATTCTGATTTCATCTCCCTTTAGGCGTAAAATAGTTAAGAAGTTTCAATTAAGCTTAGAAGTTAATTAAATGGGATAAACAGCGAACTTGAGACTGGATCTTAGCAAGTCCAAGGAGAGTAAATGCAAACAAGGATTTTCTTACGACGGTAAGGTGATGAAAATTTTGTGAAGCCCTCACTTGAAGCTACTGCATGGTTTTGCTTCAAGTAGTACTTGTTTAAGGACCACCGTTACCCCTTTTTTCTTTTTTCTTTTTTTTTTGGTAAAGAAAGGCATCCATAACTTGGGAGGGAGCTTTTGTCCACCAGCACACAATCCAAAATTGGTTTCAACTGAACATGATGAGTGCTAGCATGTCATGGAGATTTGTTGCTTTTTATTTTGCTTCAAGCTTCTCAAAACTCTGGTGGTTTGCTGGTTTTTTATCTTGCAGAGATGGGGAAGCGATCATTTTTCTTTGGTTTGTGAACTGGCTTTTCTAGAAAATGAGCGACGCTAATTAATCTCTGATCTTGAGGTAAGCATCATTCAGAAAATTTACTGGTTAATTCTGTTTTTGGTATGAAGATGTGTCTTCTAAATTGAAAAAGCGGCCCTTTGATCTATATTACTCAGGCAATTTTGCTTCTTTATATGAAATTTCTACTGTATTTCACTAAATACAGGGACAATCTTGGGTAAAATGTTCTTACCATGAACTGACTCCCCCCCCCTCCTTTCCACCACACCTCCCACCCCCACCCGCCCCCACCCCACCGGGGCCCCCTCTCTCTACGTGCCTAACTTTACTTTTGAAGTAACAAAACTGGTAAACTTTACTTTTGTCTTCACAGCAATCAGCAAATCTGCATGAAGAACGCTACTGAAGCTGTCCAAATATTCTTAACTCACAGTAGTTCCATGAGATGAAAGACTCAGAGCGCTGGATGATGAATGCCTAGAGTTCTGACTGAAGCTGAGCAATATTCTTAACTTACTGGTAGTTCCATGGCGAGCCTGTTGGGTGATGAATGCCTGGAATTCTGATTGATTGATTGTATTTGCGGGGGGGTAAGTGATGGATGTGGTTTGTTATGATCAAGCCGTGGTTTTGATCCAATGATCCAAAGTTGAGAGTGGGAATGTATTTATTCAATTGATTATTAAAAAATCATATTGTCTAAGATTGCTTATTAAGTTGTCTGATTGTTGTTGGACTGGACCAGGCGGTACTGAATTATTAAAAAACTTTAAGATACTGTTTGGTTCGAGATTGAAATTAAGATCTAGATCAAAACTAATAAATAATTTTTTAAAATTATTTTTTTATTAAAATTAACGTTTCAATAATTTAAATTTCGAAAAATTATTTAATTTTTCATAATAATTTAATTTAATAATAATATAAAATAAGTAATATTAATTTTATAAAAAAATAATTTTGAAATGGACTTATTCTCGTTTCAAATCAAATAGGGCTCGACATCCTAATGTCAGATTATTTTGTATTTATTTGAAAATAAATTAGATTCCAATATTTACAATAAATTTGGATTTCAGTTTGTATTCAGTTTGTATCAAACTCCGACCGGATGGTCTTTGGTTCAGCATCGGCCCGATCTGGTTTTTAAAAATTCGAAAACCCTCTCTGTTCTCTCTCACCGCCTCCGCCCATTTGTTTTCCTTCCCAATCCTCACCCTAGAAAACCACGTCCCAGCCTAACCCTCCTGCGCCGGAATCCTCACCGGAGAGCACCTTCCTCCTTCCTGCGACGGAATACCCACCGGAGAGCACCTCCCCCGCCGGCGAGGCACCGTAACTACCGCCGGAGGCCACCCCCACCTCCTCTGACTCATCTCTTCCCGGTGAGGCAGCGTGGCTATTGCCGCTCCTCCTCCCTCTCCTCCATCCGGCGTTCTCTTATCCGATTCTCATCAAGGTCTTCCCTCCCCTCTTCCTTTTATTTATGCCTGATCGGAGGGTTTCTTAAATTGCCTGGGAGCGAAGAGGGTTTTCTATCTGGAGGAAGCTCAATCGACAAAGTTTGCCAGGGTTTGGTGCGCGATGTCGAGAGGGAGTGGAGAGTCTCATCTCGGCTTCGTTGACACCAAGAGGGGTTCTGTGAAGACTACGGCGTCGAATCCGGTCCCAAATAATACTTTCTCTCGATTTCGGTAATGATGATCTGTTTTGTTCTCCGATTAGGTTTTCTATGGGTTTTTGCTTCAGTTTGGAATTGACTTCCTATAAGCTCATAGGCATGGCTAGGGTTTCTGGCGAATTGATCATATTTATAGTGATGATCTGTTTTGTTCTTCGATTGGGTTTTCTATGGTTTTTTGCTTCGCTTTGGAATTGTCTTGCTCTAATCTCATAGGCATGACTAGGGTTTCTGGAGAATTGATCGTATTTACAATGCCGATCGGTTTTGCTCTTCGATTATGTTTTCTATGGTTTTTTGCTTCACTTTGGAATTGTCTTCCTCTAATCTCATAGGCATGACTAGGGTTTCTGGAGAATTGATCGTATTTACAATGCCGATCGGTTTTGCTCTTCGATTAGGTTTTCTATGGTTTTTTGCTTCACTTTGGAATTGTCTTCCTCTAATCTCATAGGCATGACTAGGGTTTCCAGCGAATTGATCATAGTTATACTGATGATCTGTTTTGTTCTTCGATTAGGTTTTCTATGGTTTTTTTGCTTCAATTCGGAGTTGACTAGGGTTTGTGGCGGATTGATCATATTTATACTGATGATCTGTTTTATTCTTCGATTAGGTTTTCTGTGGTTTTTTGCTTCACTGCCTTCCTATAATCTCATAGGCAAGGTTTAGGGTTTTCTGGCGAATTTATCATATTTTTCATGAGTTCTTCAACATGATCTTATTTAAGACCTTCTATGTATGCCTGATCTTTACCTTGTGAATATATACTGAGATGACTTAGAACATGCAGTGTGTGCTGATGTTGCAATCCATCAAATAACTGGGCCTGCAACCTAGGGAGAACCCGCTACATCACAAGTAGGCCTGCAACCTGTCTGTTGTAAACAATTCTTATCTGATCTTGACATCCCCCCCATTACATGTTTATCATGAGTTCTTCAACATGATCTTATTTAAGACCTTATAGAATGCTTGCTCTTTTCCTTATGAACTTATATGATTTAAAACATGCTGTATGTGTTGATGTTGTGATTCATCGAAGAAGTGGGCCTGCAACCTGTCTGTATTGTAATCTGATACTGGCATCACCCTTTGAATCAGTTAAAATTTTAATAATTATTTTTTCATTTTCATGTCACATATATCATTGTGATAGATTTTGAACATGTGATATGAATTTGTTGCTTTCCATTGCTTAATATTTGATTTTCCAAATCATTGTTGTAAAGAGAGGGTACTGTTTATTGTTAATAGTAGATCCAAAATAAGAAACCACATTATCATGTAATATTTTGCTTGATGATGTTGCTTTGAAAATTGGAACAGATTTCAATGCATGGTAGGATGATGGCTTGTGGGAAGGAGTTGTAATTGGAGTAGACAACTCCGTAGATGATAATTTACAAGTCTATTTTTTCAGGTTCTTATATTCTTTTAAGCCAATGCTGCAATTCTTTTTGTTTTCAATTTGTGGTTTTCCATCTACTTTTGTTTAAGCAGTGTGACATGTTTTTTCCTTGATATTTTATTAGGATAGCTAAATTTCTTGCACATGGCACCAAGTTTTTAGAAGGAAAGGGTGGCTAAAAATAAAAGAAAATTCAATCTTATGAGTTTTGCAGTACACTTTGTTGAAATGCTTAAATAAATTGGAACCAGGGTTATTATTTTTGGGGATTTTCTCTTATTTAACTGACACACTGAGATGATGTTGAAAACTATGCTTTTTAAATTTCATAACTGATCTTACCAAAAATTGGCAAAAAACACTATCCTTCAAGCATTGTGTAGCTTCTTTGGTGAAAACTTATGAAATGAATGATATCTACACAAGTAGACTGAAATAGAATATCATAGAATCTTCATTTTGTTGTGATTAGTAGTTGGTAATCTTAAAAAAAAGACCATTTCAGGTAAATAAGTCTCCAAGCCTCTACATTTTACCTGGATTGGTGAATTTTCAACAGTAATTTCAACTTAATAAGTGCTAGCTGGTAAATGATGTAATAGCAAATATTAGGATACTTAGAAGTCAATAACAAGAACATTTGATCAATTTGGTATCTTTTTGTTCTAAAAATGGAATGCAACATATTGACATGTTGCCCCTCGTTTTGTCTGTTCAAGTATTCTTGGTAAAACTTTCTATTGTATAGGAGCCTATATGATTTCAATGCTGCCAAAACCATTGTTTGTGAGGGGTTTGAAGGCTGAATTAATTGTTCATACAAGGATTCAAGACCAAAAGCACCACTCATGGAGCAATCAAAGTCTAAAAGCATTTTTGTAATTGTTCCCAACCCTAGTTAATTTTAATTGTGAAAGGTAACTGAAACAACTTTTTCTACCTCAAGCCATGTGATTATTTGTCAGTAAAGTCGAACCAAAAGGGGATTATCCAGAAATATGTTAAAACTATTGGGTTATTTGTGAAGAAGGGTTTTTGTAGTGATCCTTTTTCTTTATACCAATGGCGAACCAAAATCCAAAAGTTGAGCCACAAGGGTATTATATGGAAATATTGGTTGCCTTAATCTCTGATGCAAGTTAGTTGTGCAAGTATTTTCCTTATGGCACAAGGAGCTACATGTATGGGACCGGTTTTTGCTACCGTGACTTTTGCAGTTCTGTCTTTCAATTTTGTGATATTGATTCTTAGTGTGTCTCATTATCTTTTTTGGTTGTTGATTAATGTATTTAATGTAATAATAGACATGGTTGCAAAGTCTCTTATGCTGCTAGATGAAACTATTGCTCTTTGAAATATTTATGTTTCAATATGAAAAAGCATATTGTTACTGCTCAAAACATTTAACATGATTTATGAGGTTGTAAAATCACTTATGCTGCTAAATTAAAGTATTTCAGGTTTACTTAGGAAGTGCACATTGTCATTCTGCGAAACCATTGCTTATATTTTTTGTTTCAGCAGGAGAAGGCATATGTTGATTGTTGGGTTTCCACACTATTTTTGAAGTATTTAAATTGTAGGTGATCAACTATCTATTCTTTAGATCATTATTGTTAGTTCTCTGTAAAAAAGGAAATATTGCCAAATTTATGGTTTCCACGTGTTTCTTTCAGTTTTTGGGTGCACTAAATAAAATAAAGATCCTGTGAACTATAAACATACTCAAGGTGTAGGCAGTCATCAGTGCATGATCCACGACAATCCTCTTGTGTTTTCTGTGACCTGCAATCTCAGGTTTGATCGATCCTCTTGTTTCTTTGGTGTGCTTGCAATCTCAGATTTGATTGATGACTTTTTCTGCAGATTGTTGCAACAAACTCTTCTGGTGCCCTTTTCATGTGGTGTGCCCATACAGGTGACTGTTAACCATCTCATTGGTGCGCACAGGCTATTTGTATGTGGCTCCACCAGCTGCTTCACTAGTAGATGATACTGGCTTTTTCGTTGTTTTTGTTTTTTTAGCGTGTTTGGTATGTCTGGTGTATACGCTCATGGGTAAGTCAGGAACAGATGCAAGTGTGCGTGTGCATGGTTCCTTGTGCTCGTGAACACTTCTTGTGTGCACGCTCTTGTATGTGCATGTTTACATGGAATGATAAGGTGGTGAGTGTGAGGTGTAGTACAAGGTGGGGGTTGTGAACAGATGGTAAGGGTGGTATGAGGGTCTATGCAGGGGGCGTCGCATGATTATTTTCTTTTCTTGGTTCTAAGCGGGAATTGTCTGTTCATTGGGATGTAAGTGGGCTGGTGGGTCGGTTTTTGGGTTGCATTTTGGTAGTGTCTGTCCTGCACAGCACATTGACACGAGCCGGGTACATGGACAGTGTTTTCAGCAGGTTTATGTATGTGGGGCACTTCTTTTCCCTACGAGATTTCCAGCACTTCTTGCCTCTATTCCCACTGAAAAGTGTAGAGCTGCCGCCCATTACAGCTTATTGTTGGTCCATTTACCATGGTTTTGTCATGAGCTTGTAAAAAGTTTAGTCCGATTAATTTTTATACTTTTACTAAAAATTAATATTAATTATTTTATATAATTATTAAATTAAATTATTATATAAATTAATTAAATTTTGAAAATTTAAATTATTTTAGGATTAATTTGACTAAAAAATACTTATTTATAAAAGTAGTTTATTAATGTTAGTCTTAATTTTAATTTTAGTTTATTGTCAAAGGCATCTCTAATGGTTTATTTACGTCCATCTAAAATTGACATTTCAAAGTCCCATGGAAGCGCATGTTGTCGGCGAAATTGACTCGCCTGCAGCCCGTCTAAGCCAACATTTAGAACAATGTTAGCCCACAAAAAGGCCCATTGATTGCCCAAATCCAGTCCGCTCAATCTCACAGCCCATTTATAGTCAAATTAGCGTCCATTTACAGCACGTTGAAGATGTTTGACTCGTTCCCAATCAAAACCCATTAAATATCTAACTTATAAGTTACGCCCCTTTTCAGCCCACTTGCCGCCCACTTAAGGCCATTTACAGCCAAACTACGGCCATCAGAACTTAAATTTGTGCCCCAATTGCATCGTGCGCTATCCCATTTACAGCCTATGAGAAGTTAGCCTACGGCCCAATTGTAGCCTTTTTGTGGTCCATCTGAAAATATTTTCCTACTACCGCGGCCCAGTAAAGCCGGTTTATGGCCATTTGCAGCTCAATTATGGCAACCTGAGAGCTAATTCTAGGGCCTACTGAAGCAGATTTCTGACATTTAAAGGCTACTTAAAGCCCACTGAAATAACAGCCATTTGATTGCAGTTATTGACATTTCCAAATTTATGTACAACTATTTGCTGCACATTTACAAAGTGCCTGGCAGAGACCAGCTATGGAATTTACAGATTACTTTGGGTGAATAAGAGTTTCGAATAAATCTATAGGGTGTATGCATGCATCTAGACATGAATTGTCATGTGCACAAGTAGGCTACCTGTCTCAAGTTGGCTCAAGGCAAGAAAGATAAATTTGTTAAGTCTACGCTTGGATTTGATCAATTCATATATTAAAAAAGAACCATTTACCAAAATATAAAAACATCTACACATGCTCCAGCCAATATGCACGAGCACAAGTAAACTCAATACAAACCCACAACCAACATTAAACACAAACATGCAACACAAGCATGCAAACAAACAAGCACGCATCACACAACACAAGCCCACTGTAGGCTCTTCCACACAACACATGCACAACCCACTTGTGCAGATACCAAATGCAGACCAACAATGTACATCTTACATGCACAATCAACCCCACAGCCATCCACACAAACACATAGCAACCCCCCAAACCGTTTCACACCACACCCCCACCTGCAAATGCACACCCCCACACCTGCAAATGCAAACCGCCCCAACAAACATCTACCAACATGACACACCCCTTATATGCAACCCATACAAAACATGCACACAAAGTACACCCAATTACATCTCTGTTTACAATGTTGTACAGGCTAAACCCCATATATGCAAGGCACACATCATGCGCACACAAAGGACACCTAATTACAACATCTCTATTTACAATGTTGCACAGTGACTTGTAAAGCCTAATCCAGACAGAAGTAAAACCCTAGTCCAACCGCCAAGCACAGTCCCCTTCGCCACAATCATGCCTGTGAAGCTCAACTGCATAATCTTGCCCCATGTTTTCCCAGAAACTCATTAGCTCTTGCTTTCTGTCTTCATCTAATCTGTTGGTTCCTATAGACAAAGCTGTCTCACAGCCTGGCATTAAAAACTACCAAATTCAGCCCCCTTGGAAAAAGAGGAACACGATAATAGCTTTTCCTAGCTGCATGCAGATATCGATATAAAACATCAGGCTTTGGATCAATGTCAACCCATTGGCCCTGGGGATTGTCCTTGTAAATCCTTGAAATTATTTTTCATGTCAAAATCACACCCTATACAAGACATTAAAGGAAAATGAGCCACTCAAGAACTTAAAAATAACAGCAGAGCATGGAAATCATATAACCTCCTAAACAATATAAAGTTCCATAGAGAATACAAGAAAAAATGAAGATAACATGATGGAGCAACATGTCAATATGTTGCATTCCATTTCCTAGAACAAAAAAGGTACCACGTCAGCTGAATATTTCTATTTTATTTTTGCAAGCAAAAAATTAGATCTTGTTATTGACTTCTAGGTGGCGTTTGGAACCGGGTCAGGGCTAGGCTGACCCCGTCCTGACCCGATTATCTTCCAAACACCTAAAATTTGACCGCACTAATATTATTTTATTCATTTAAATTTACACCAGGTTTTCACTAAAATACCCCTACTTAATCTGAACCGTCGGATCTCAATCCAACGGCTCAGATCACGTGATTGTGAAACCCTAATTATTTAAGCCCCACGGCGCCCCCCCCCCCCCCCCCCCCCCCCCCCCCCCGCCCGCGAGCCACAGGAACGCCGCCGCCGCCACACAGCAGGACCGCCCCCCACCCCTCGCCCCTCGTGACGTCGCCCCTCCGCGAGCGGCTCGGACCGGCGACTCCGCGGCGAGCTCGGCCCGGCCAGCTACGCGTCCCAAGCTCGGCCGCCGAGCTCCGCGCGCGAGCTTGCCCGGCGAGGGGAGATGAACAGTACTATATCAACAGTACTCAAACGGAGGGTATTTTGATCCACAAAAAATTTTAACCATCTGTTAGCCAGATCAGTAACCAAACAGAATTTATTTGACTGTATTAGCGTTTTACACTTTACCTCTTCCTTTAATCTTGACCTTGACCATGACCCCATTCCAAACGCCACCCTAAAACTCCCAGAATTTGTTAATAATAGATCATCTACCAGCTAGTGTTTATTTAATAAAAATTGCTTGTGAAACTTGACTATCCAAGTAATAAGTGGAGGCTTCGAAACTTATTTATCTCAAGGTGGTGGTAATTACATGCAAAAGTCAATAAAAAATGGTGTCACTTTTTAGGTTACAACTACTAATACAATGAAATGAAAATTCAATGAAATTCCATTCAGTTTACTTGTTGTGCAGATCATTTATTACAGAAATACTCCCCAAAGAAGCTACATGCTTCAAGAACAAATGTTTTACCATTTTTTCATTAGCTAGTAATGACATTCAAAGAGTATAGTTTTCGACTAAGGTTTTAAGCTTCAGGTTTCAATATCCACAAAAATCGATACATTTCTACCATCTTAGCAGAAACCAATCCCGTTTCAATTTCGATCAAATTTTTTTTATTTTTTTTACTGTACTTTGACTTTAGATTTAAAAATATCAAATTTTTTTAAAAAAATATGGAAAAAGTTTATATACATATATCCTTCAAAAATTATTAAATAAAATATTTTTGGGTAAATATTACTTAAAATATTAAAAAATAAAATGTAAAAGTGAATATTCAAACCCAGGTCGCTTTGACCCAAGCTAATACCTTAACTAGCTACTCTTAACTTCCACTTGTACAATGAAAACAATATATAAAATTAAATATTACATAGTATTAAATCCAAAACCGAATTTCAGACTGAGTTGCTGCAGGTTCTGCCAAAACCAAAACATTTTGGTTTTGGCCGAAAGTCAAAAACTTTGGTTTTCAACATCATCTCAAAGTGTCAGTCAACTAAAGTGAAGAACCTAAAACTATTGGCAACCATTCCGGTTCATTTCACAATTTCCCATGATAAACATGTAATGCACCTTGATTTAAAAAAAAGCGAAGTATAAAGCTCTACAAATGTCATTAAATTTACTTCTGTTCTTAGCCACTCTTTTCCTTCTCAAATCTCGGTGTCATGTGCAAGAAACTTTAGCTATGCAAAACAAAATATGACAGAACAAACATGTCGTTCTACTTAAGACAACTAGATGGGAATAAGTGAATTGGAAACAAAAAGAATTCAATCATTGGCATTTAAAAAAATACAAGTACCTGAAAATAGGCTTATAAATTATTATCTGAAGTGTTGTCTACTCAAATTACCATTCCTTCCCATGAGCCATCACTAAAACATGCATTGACATTTGTTCCAATTTGCAGAGCAACAGCATCAGACAACGGATTACTGATTGCAAGGTCAGCATGATCAAATCATAAAGTGACAGAGAATCTCATTCCAAATGTATCATGAAATACAGGTCTCAAAGCAGGAACCCATGTAATATGAAAATGATGAACTCCAAAACATTAAATTCCTAGCATAGTTGCTAAAGTAGTTATTAAAATCTCAACTAGTTTGGATGATAATATCAAAATAAGATAAGAGTTGCTCACACGGATAGGTTGCAGGCCTACTTATTCCATGGGTTCCAACATCAATACACACAATGCATATATTAAATCGTCGCAGCATAAACACATAAGGAAGAAATCATGTTCAAGAATTCATGATAACCATAAAAGGGAGGGAACAGACATTAATAAAACATCGGGCTTGAGATCAATGTCAATCTATTATTGGCTCCGGAGCAAATATGTAGAAATGCTCTGAGGTCATTTTTTTCATGTTAAAATCACATCTTCACATCACAGAAAAATGGACAACTTAAAAACTGGAAAATAACATTGAAGAATGGAAATCATATAATCTTCTAAACAACATTATCAAAAATACCAAAACAGACAAAAATGAAGACAACCTGAGGGCAACATGTCAATATGTCACATTCCTTTTTTAGAGCAGATAAGATACCACATTGGCTAAAAAAGTATATATTTTCTTTTTGCAAGCATTAAAGTCTTGTTATTGACTTTTGAATATCCCAGAATTTGAGATTAGATCATCTACCAGCTAATGCTTATACAGGAGAAATTGATGGTGAAACTTATCTATCCAGGTAATAAGTTGACGCTTGGAGACATATTTATCTGAAGTTGATGGTGATTATGTGGAAAAGCAAATAAAAAATGGTGTCTTAGTTTTAGACTACCAACTATTAACTGTAGTGAAATGGACATTCTATGAGATTCCATTTTAGTTTATTTCTCGTGTAGATCTCATTTATGTCATAATTTCACACTAAAAAAGCTACAGAATGCATCAACAACATATGCTTTCCCCCTTTTCTGTTAAGTCTAGCAATGATATTCAAAGAACATAGCTTTCAACATCATCTCAATGTGTCGGTCAACCAAGAGAAGGTTCCAAAAAAATAATAGCACCAATTCCAATTGATTTAACAATTTATCATGATCAAGAAGTGAGATGCACAACTCATAATAATAAATCTTCTTCTATTTTTTACCACCCTTTTGCTTATGAAAAATTGATGTCATGCGCGAAGTATTAGGCTATACTAACAAAATATCACAGAACAAGCATGTCATTCTGCTTAAACAGAAGTATAGATAAAATAATGAATTGGAAACAAAAAGAATTGCACTATTGGCTTCAAAGAAAACAAACACCTGAAAAATAGACTTGCAAATCATCGTCAACACGTTTGTCTTCTCTAATTAGCACTCCCTCCCACAAGCCATCATCCCACCATGAACTGACATCTGCTCCAATTTGCAAAGTGACATGGCCAATAGATCTAATTGTAGGGCCACCCAAGCATCACATTCCTAATTTATCAAGAGCTGCAGGCTTGATAGCGGGGACCCATTCTTGCACATAAAAATAATTAAAGAGCAACTCAACCGGGTGCAGAATTAAAGTATTGAAACATTTCAAAATCATAACAACTTTAAACATATTCTGTCGTTTCCTTTTAAGGATCTAAAATTAACAATAAACATTACGTTCTCTTTGCCACAATGATTTGGAAAATCAAATAATTAGCAATGGAAAGCAACAAATACATATCACAGATTCAAAATCTATCAGAATGATATATAACCTCATGACATTAAGTCAAAACAATTGAATTCCTAGCATAATTGGAGGTCAACTAATTATTAAAATTTTAACTAGTTTGAAGGGTAATGCTAATATCTGACAAAGCTTGTTTTGCACAGATAGATTGCAGACCTACTAATTCCATGGGTTGCTACCTCAGCACACACAACATTTTCTAAATCATCTCAGGATAAACTCATAAGGAAAGGAAAAGATATTCACAAAAGGTCTAAAAATTTGTCCAGATTGCAGCTACAGATGTCAGGAAATCAAGCTCAAGAACTCATGATAAACATATCAAGGAGCGAACAGAAATTAATAAATTATCGTATAAATATGACCAACTCACCAGAAACCCTAGTGATGCCTAAGAGATTAGAGAAAGGCACTAAAGAACAATAGATACCCTAATCCAAGAACAAAACAAATCAACACTGCCAAGATCGAGAGAAAGCATTACATGAATCGGCGCATGCAATTCGTCAGCAACGGCATCGAACATGGGCCGGAGGCTCCTCTTGGTGCTGATCGACGCCGAGATGGCACTCCCTATTCCCTCCCGTCATCCCGTACCAACCCTGGCAAGCCTCGTCAACTAAGCTTTCTCCACATAGAAAACCCTAGGCAAGATGATCTTGCCTAGGGTTTTCTATGTGGAGAAGGGTCCGGGAAGAGAGAAGTGAGACGTCGGGGTGGCGCACCTGCGACAGCAGGGTGGCCTCCGGTGTTACCTCTTCGGCGACGGTGCGGGCTCCGGTGCCTCGCCGGAGGCGGAGGTGGTCTCCTGTGGGGATTCCGGTATGGGATGGTTGCGCTGGGACGTGGCCTTGGATGTGGGAGTGGGGACGTGGAGGCATTTCTAGGGTTAGGGTTTGCATTCGAAGGGGAAAGGAAATTAGATGAGAGAAACGGGAAGGAGGTGCCGACAGGCGTCGGAGGGAGAGATAAAAGGAGATGGTGCCTTGGTGATATTACAAAATTGCCCTTGTTGGAGCCATCACGTTTTTACCTATGAATCGAGAGGCATCGAGACGAACTTTCAGTTGTAGGTATTGCTTCTATGCCGTCTTCGACGGGCACGAGTGCTCGCACGTGGTGATCGCGTGTCAAGATCGGATGCACGAGATCGTGCCGAAAGAGATCGAGAGGCGGCGGGCATCGGGGTCCACGACGGCATCGATCTGGGAGGAAGTGATGGGCAGGAGCTACCAGGCTTCGGAACCAATTTTCTCTACCACACAAAATTTTTCTAACCCGAGTGCCAGACTCCAAAATCGAAATTAGTGAACTATTCGACGCATAGCAACCTCATGAGTTTATGAAATGGAAATTCCGTAAATATACAACTTCACAAATTTAAATCTAAATATGTAATAATCCCAAATCAGACATATAATTTTCATAAATAAAATCGTTAAATAAAGCAAATTTCAACACAAAAAAAATAATATATCTATTGCGAATGATTTTTTCATAAGATTCACTAAAATACAACACAAACATAATTTTTATAAACTAGTAATATACATTAATATTCGAAATTAAAAATTTCTGATATTTCCCCAAGACTTAGCAAACTTGAAGACCAATTAGACAAGTATATAATACACAATACTAAAAATAAATCTATAAAGGACTAATGGTACACCATCCATTTCGATCTCTGCATAAAACATGAAATCTACAACAGAATTATCAATCTCATTTAATCTAACATTTTCATTTCATGTACATAATACGTATAAAAATAAGGTTTTATAAAACTCAAATCACCAAAAAAAGACTAAACTTATCATGTACATACACCACATAACTCATGTATAAAATTAATAATAAATTCTTATAAAACCATAAAAATCAGTATTTATTTCAATAATGCAATAAAGCACATAATCATATAATTGGTGTCTCAATAACAAAATGGGGCACTCGCAAAAATCATGAACGAAAAGAGAAACTGAAATATAAAGAGGACCGCAACACTACTTTGATATCTGTTGGTAATAACAAATTTTAAAAATATAAATACATGTCAATATATTCAATGTTAATTCCAATGGGTGGGAAAGGATATGAATAAGGAGAAAAACTTTATAGTCAAAAGCGATAAATCACAAAAATCACAATGTCCTTGTAAGTAATAAAATTCTCATCAAAAACATATGCAGGGTTTCCAAAATGCAATGCAATGTATTGGAATATATATATTTACTAAATAATAGTTGTTTGTAAATTTAAATGCATAATCTTTTTGTTTTAGAACCATGCACTCATTTACATATCATAACTCACAACAAAATATCATATTATTTTAGAAAACGTCAAAAAATTATTTTAAATAAATATAGTATAAGAAAATATTATATTCATAAAAAAATAGTTACTTTTTAATATTATTGATAGTCATTTGTTCGCTTACCTAACTCAAAAATTATATCAAATGGAAGGGACTTGTACAAGCCTCCTCATCAATCTCTACATCTAACGTAATCAATTATGATTTTATAATCAAAATCTACTTTCAACACTATAAGATTTCTAAAACTAAAAATACAAAATACAAAAAATCGGACTTAAAACTATAATCAAAAGTTGTATAGTAATTTACTAGAGGAAACTAAATTAAACAGAATCAAAAACTAGAAAATATTTTACACTCAAACATGTCAATCTACTAGAATTCACAAGAAAATCTGATATCCAATTCAATTACTTTTTAATTTGATATAAAAGCTGAGAATACAATGTTTTAAAACCCTTGTATCAATATCTCCTCGATTTAACGCAATCCCTCAACTTTGATTGTAAAAATTTATTGAGATAAATCCGATTAAGAATCAAAATAAATTTCAAGTAGCAAAGCTAAAACAAAACAGAAACATAAAATATAGCATGATTTATGAACATTTCTTAAATTCAAACTTGTTTAAAAAATAAATTACTGAACATTTCTAAATTTCAAGACCAAAACTCCAACATTCTCTAAATCTCGAAAATAATTTATAAAACTAGAGTTAAAATCTAAATATTTCTGAGCTTTTAAAGCATGTTCATAACTGAACTAAATCTAAATATTTCTAAACTTTCAAACTAATCCAAACGGTACCTAATCAGAATTCAAAATTTCCTTCGCTTTCAAAATATATCACTAAACTCTAAAATATCCATCACACTAATTTTTTTATACAAGAAATATTTATCTCTCAACCTAGGGCTCAATTTGACTAAATTTTTTTTTCTTATTATCACATAAAAATGGCGATATGCTCCAACTATTACTATCGGCCAAAACTGGGCCTCTTCCGAGTACATAGCCCACAGATGAAAGGTCATTTTTTATGCCTAATCTGAATAGACCGAGTGTCCCTATTCAACCCAAAGCCGAGGTTCACGGTGCCCGGAAATAACTCCGTCAGATATGAACTGAAGCAAATTGGTCTACAAAATCGAGGCAAAATTCGGCAGCAAACAAATCCTAGAACACGATCAAATTTGTTGGGATGAGAGGTTAATTTGACAAATTCCGGGATGAGATGAGCTTGTGTTTCAAGGTCACAACACATCAAGGGATGTTAATAGTTTGCTAATAATACTCTGTTTTTCCTATCCTGCACTGTCGTCAAACTCACTTAAATTTGATAGCAGTAGCTCTATGTATGCGCCATGCAAAGCAAGAAGCACCTTCAGAATAGATTCATGGCACGTACATATCCAGTGGTTATAATGAACAGTAGAAATGCAAATCGATACGAGTACCTGACTATTGGTCTCGTAAGCAATTATTTTATGGGATACGAAACAGGATGCTTCTTCACATCCTCCGTCGGACTCAAAAGTGACGAGCAGCCCAAGAACAAGGTCATTACAATTCCGGCAATGGAGGATGAACCGCGGGGTGCAGCCTTCAAGCTACACAAATAATTTTGTTTCGCTTTTAACATGAAAATTTATGATTTTCTTCGTAGATTTTGCAACCATGAGTGAAACTGAAAACTTTCTATAATATTTAGGATTTTCGATCAACGAGATGAAAATCCATAATAATGGCACCAACGGGATCTCGTGTCAAAGCTTCGTGCCTTGGCCATTCGATAACACCAATCTTGCTGCCCGGCTCCTTATGGTCCTGTATAGTTTGAAACAATAAAAAGAAAAAAAAATAATTTTATTTTAAAATATATTTTCGTTTTGAAATTTTTTTTATTTAATTCTACTTCTCTATCATATTGTTTTTTCTTTAAAAAAAAATTAATTACTGTGTGTTGCGGTTGTTGTTATTGTTGATTAGAGATGTCAAAACAGATATTTAGTATCGAAACTGGATTGCATGCCGTAGATCATGTTAACATAATTTAAAAATTATAATATTTGAATTGAGTCTAGTACAATTTATATATCGGGTCAAGCACCATCCGCGATATAATCGGGTCATGTATAACACGACACGCGAGTAGATCCAATCCGACTCACAAAATATAATATTTACTCCATAATGAAATCCTTGTCGGGCGGAGAAAAACCCAAAAATTTTATCCAATTAAGTTATAATTTGTTATTATATACTATTATAATTATATTATATATAGATATATATAATATATATATATATAATTTTTTTAAAAAAATAGGCTAAAAGCGACACGATGCACCAGGCCGTGGGTCGCAGGTCGGGCCTAACACTTTTTTTTTTTTTTTTTACGAATTATATTAGACACGATTAGTTATTATTTGGAGTTATGTCAAATACGACCCATAATAGTGACGGTGGTCCGGCGAAATGCCCGTGTGTCACGCTAGGTTTGACATGCCCATTGCTGACGACAAAAAATTAGAGGCAAAACATATTTCGTATGTATATTAATAGTCTTAGGTTGTTTTGTTCTGCTAGAACAACTTGGCTCGATTAGTTGACTAAGATGCACTTGTCATGCAAAAAAGCCCCTGTTAGTTGAATATTTACTTCGTGGGGACTTTTAATCTGCAAATAGATTTCTAAATAAATATAACCCAGAAAAAAGCGAATAGGCAAAGAATGTTAAATGATGTTGGCTGCCGAATTTTACCAAACTATCCGCAATTGGTGAAAAAGGGCCAGTAAAAAATATAAAAAAAAAAAAGATAAAGGGAAGATCGATGGCCAACCTACATTCTTGGGCAAACTTTATGAATTCGAGCGGATGGATTGAAGTGGCTTTCACTATTATTTCGACGGATGCAGCAGCTCCCTACGAATTGGGGAAATTGAGATCCACTTTTTCAACGGATTGGACTTGCTTGCTCCCGCACGGTTGCTGGACAATTGACAACGGAAAATGACACCCTCCACAATTGATCGGGGTAAACTATTTTTTTTTTTTACAATAATTACTAGTCAATATTCTGTTGGGACATCAGTCTCGGTGGCCTTGTCGGGGTCGGCCAAGCTCGTGGCGGAGCTCGAAGCACTCTTCGCAAACGTGAAAGTAACGCCCTGCTTAATTTTTTTCCCTTCTTGCCCAAGCGAAAGCCAACCATTTTTCCAAGCGCACAGTCTCGACCAGAAAGTATGCCTAACAGATATTAAAATTGCATACAACATCTTGATTACTAACACTATGAGAGATGATTAAAGATTAACAGCAGACGAAACGCTTAACAAAACCTTCTTGGACGGCTCTTGAGCCACAGAAAAACCCAAGAAATTCCCACCATTTCACATTTTGCACCACACTTTCTCACTCTTCACTCTTTTAGACAATAATTATATCAGACTTAGTATATATAATATTAAACTAGATATTAATACGTAATTAATTTTATATTAAGCTACTAGTGTTCCCGCAACTCACTGACTCACAGCACGAAGTCCGCCCAATCATCGAGATCGGCGAAATCCACGCCGTTGGATTTGGCCCGGTGCTCCCACAGCGGCAGATCCTGCAAGTAGCCGAGCCCCAGCCCCACAAAGTCGTCCACCACCACCTGCTCCAACAACGGATCGGAATCGTGCTGCAACGCGAAATCCGATAACAGCATATGCGGATCGTCTTTCGCAAAGAACTCCGTCACCGGCATCACACCGGCATCCTTCGTGGCCGGATCCCGGCCGTCGGCGGTGTACCCTTCTGTTGAAACATCGAGAACGGAAGAAGGAGATGGGACCGAGAACTGGTCCGGAAACAGCTCGTCGGAGATGGTAACGGAGGAGGTGGAAGACGGCGTGACGGTCAAGCCTAGCTTCTCCGCCTCAATCCGGCGAGAGGCTTCCTGGTACGCACGGGCGGCTTCTGCCTCAGAGTCGTAGGTGCCGAGCCAGACGCGGACGCCCCTTGTCGGATCGCGGATCTCGGCCGCCCACTTCCCCCACGGCCGGAATCGGACGCCCTTGTGCTTCGATGACCCCGTGGAAGAATATGAAACAGAGGCCTTGGTACTTTTTGCCCTCGGAATCTGGAGGGTTTTACGGGGTTTAGTGCGGGAGGAGAATTCCGGGAGATTGGTGGCTGGGGGTAGGATAGAGATTTCACGGACAAACCGCCTGAGCCTCTTGCGGGTTCCGGCTTCTGGCTCGTCGTCGCTGGAGGAGTCAGTCGCGTCAGGATCGGAGAAGAAGAGGCGGATCTTCTTAAGCGGCGGTTTGGGATTTGATTTCTGCGCCGGACTCCTCGTCAGCTTCCTTCGGAGCAATTCCTGATTGAACAGTTGCCTCTGCGGACCCGGCATTCTTCTGCCTCCGTCTTTCTTCCAATTCACAAAATCAAACAAAATCGACCAGAAAATCCTTTAAAAACTGCAAGAAAAAGCTATATTTTGTAGGAAAAGACTCATTCCTCTGATGGCAAACTGATATCTATCAAGTGAGGGCTCCTCTGAGGAAGAGAAACAGAATGGAAAACGCCTCTATGTGTAAGAACCCGAAGTACTTCCCTCCGTAACCGCCCCTGCAACAAAAATACACCCAAAATAAATTACGTAATCATGAATTTATCTCAAAAGTTTCTCCTTTTTCACGAATCAAACAACAAAAGAGATAATAAGCAAAAAAATCAGCACTTTCCAGATGATTTAAACACCAAACAACCGTGACAAACAGCAGATCTGAAAAAAAATATATATCGATATCCAAACATACCGAGAGGAATTAAAGGGCATAATCGAGACCAGAGAGAAGCCCCTTCGAATGCAGGGAACAGGAGATCGAGAAGAAGCAGAAGAACAAGAAGAGAGAGCGAAAGGGAAGAAGGAATGGAAGAACCCAGCCGACATAAATCCTCGCTACTGCGGTGCTCCACTGGCAAGCCCCCCAAACAAAGAGGAAACGAAATTATGAAAGATTGAGAATATAATAGAATTTAAAACCGAGACCTGGACCGAAACCGAAAGGGCAAGAGTTTGTAGATAGAGAGATGACGAACCTATGGCTCTGATTCCCCCGACGAAGCCGCCCTTCACTGCCGCTTTGCTATTTTCTTCGTTTCTTTAAGATCCGGCGTGAGTCTCAAAGCGCCTTCGACCAAGCAAAGCAACGGAGCTCGCTGTCCCCATTTTTCATTTTTCTTTCTATATGTTTTTAAATTTGGGGATTAGCACGTATAGGTTTGAAATTTGTCGCCGTAATTATCTTATGATTTTGGTAATTAATTGATCCGCGGAAATTAGATTTAGGAACATCCTTGGGCGCCAAGGCACGCAATTCTATTAATTTATTTATGATTGGCCGAAATTAAAAGACAAAAGTCATGCGATTTTAAAACATCACCGACCCCCAAGCCCCTCAATCTGCGTGCTCATTAGCCTCCCCCGTTTGCTGACTGTTCCTTCTGTTCCAAGTCACGTAGTTTTCTTCAATATAATTCTTCTTTTTTTTCGCCTTTTTTCTATTAGTATTTTAAATTTCAAATACACCCTGAAATACTAGCGTTCCAGGCTACGTGGCATCCGCGCCCGCGTGCGAGCGAAATGCAGTCGCAACGCGCGTGCGGGGACAACTAATCGAAACGGAATTACTTTTTGGTTTTTTCTTGAAATGTAATTTGGTGGCATATTTTAACGGCTTTGGACCCTTACTGGTCACGTGCGTGGCGTACGGAATCCCATGACCCGGAATCACGTGACGGGAACGTGGGCATTAAAACGCCGTGGATGGCTCGAGGTAGCGCAGGGCAGCATGTGCCGGACTACGGCGTAATTCGTGCTAAGGGGATCTAGACCAGATTTTAATCGCTCGAGATATTAAATACCGGGTTTTGGTCCATTGAGATTGGCACGACAAAGTCGAGTCCGAGTCGTTCGACCTTTTCTGTGTCCACGCGTCCAACAATTTTATCCAATAGAGCGATGACGATGAGGAACAAGGATGGAAAGATCAATCGAGAGGTTTGGGTACGCACACGAGGAATTGGGCTAATTACACAATGACATGAGTAATTGGACCATGCATCTCGCTCGTGATATGTCGCCACGTGTCCCCGTCGCTCGTACACACGTGCATTCCATAAAATTAGTTCATTTAGTTAGATTTATTTTGTAAAATTTAAAAATTCTGAAAATTTTAATAATATATTTATTTTAAGATATATAAATTTAAAATGTCAAAATTTTATATTTATTTTATTGACTATATAAAATTTAAAATAATCACTTTATTTTTATTTAATTATAAAATTCGATATGGGTTAAATTTTAAATTTTAAAATTTTTTAAAAAATTTGATTTAATTGGCACCGCCCTTTCTTCTATCGAAATCATCCGTAAAAAGATAAATAATATTTTAATTGAAAATAAAATAATCGAAAATGAAACAAAATTTAATGGTGGATTCAATTTATAAGATACTACTGCACTAGGTTTTGGAATCACGAGTGTTTTGTTTTTATTTCATTGTCTCCATTTGAATACTTCATTTTTTATGAATTTAAATTAAGAAAAGCATGTGACAAATGAAAACTGAGGTTCACTGAATGGAATGGATTGTGAAAATAGATGAATTTTGTTTCATTTTGCAGAGATTTTATCAGCCGCCCGTCCCTCCAGTATTGTTGGGAATTAGTAGGCAACGCATGTGACACGCAGTGTCCTGTCTCTCCGAAGCGGGAAACGAGTGAATGCTTGGCGGGAAGAGGCGTGGATCACGCGGCGCCGGGTCTTTTTCCCGCCATGAGAGGAGCCATGGGGCCTCAGTTTCCCGCCAAAATCCCCGGCGGTGGAGAGTGAGCAACAGCGAAGAAAACTTTTTCAAAACCCCAGGAAGAAGTCCGGCTTCTCCCGCCAAAAGGACGCAGCCGCGGGCAGCGGCAGCAGCTGTTTTGCCTCGAATTCCTTTCACAGCTGTCCCAGGCTGCAATTCCGTATTAGGTTACCACGTGGCAGCGCGAGATTGCACGAGTACGATATTTCTGCAAAAAGACGATGTACGGGATCCCATAAGAACAGGCAAGGACGAGCGAGTGGGGCCGAGAGATCCGGAAATAGTGTTTTTCGGATGTAACCGCGGAACAGGTGGGGTTATCTTTTGACCGAGATTTTGGACGACTCAGACCGCTCGATGTTCGAGATCTGCTGCGGATGGATCGGCTGACGGGTGCAATCGGAACCATAGAGGCGTCTATGGGGACGACTCCGTTCCCAAACGCAATTTTATTAAGATTTATAGCGACTCGTTAATCACAAATTTATGAATTGTAAATTAATTTCAAATATTTTTTTTAAAAAAAAAAACAAAAACGGAACCTCATTCCAAATAATTTGCCGATATATAGTTTGGAAAAAAAAATGTAAAATTCTGTGATATCTAAAATTGAAAGTAGAAGATACTTTGGACAGAGAGGGATCCAAGCCCAATTCAAATACAGAGAGGCCCACACATTCCCAGGCCCAACATCCACAATTGCCTCGTTCATATTACTTGGGAGCGATAACGGGAAGAAAATTAGGTCGTCGGCCCCGCAAGGGCAGTGACAAAAATGTACGTTCGGTGGTCTACATATCGGCGCAAATCAATAGGCGAATTTGAGAATCTGTTGGATTCCCCACCCATCTTTCCGTTTCCTGCGTTGCGCAGCGTCCTAAATAGCTTCCAAATCAACGCCACAGATCGCGAGAAAGCCCACTTCGCGACTCGTATACAACCACAATTGTCCACGCTGACATTGGCCAATTGAGACCTGGCAAGCAGGCCGAATTCGGGGGCGGAATAAAGGCCGATGTTACCAAGGCCCTTGTTGATTGCTCGAGCAGTGCGGGCGGCCATAACTTTAATGGTCGAGCAAATACAAGCAAAAGGCTCTCTGCTTTTTCAAAAGTCCCAATTGGTTCGCTCTTAAACTTTGTGGCCCGACGGATTAAGTGTTTGAAAATGAAAAAGGTTACAATTAGGTCGGACACTGGGAGTTGAGTTGCATGGTCGTAAAGGGTTAATTGCAACCAACAACTACAAGCACGTAATGCGATTATACTTCACATTCTCGTACGCATATTACGTCTTCTCTTCTCTTTTAAACAACTCGCAACAGCCCAACCCATTGCACCCGAGTCCAAGCTTTGAAACATTTGCATCTACTGATTGACGTTATACGTCTGCCATTCAAATACACACCAGTTTCTCCGAATATCACTTATGCTTGAGTTGTAGGCGACAAATTCCACTACAGAAAAAAGCATAATTTTTGGTTGAATCATTTGCATAAATCTCAATAATGCAATAAACCTTTTTTGTAGGATTTTGATTTTTTTTTTTTTCCCAAAATTTTATCCAAAATTGGGCGTGGGTTTCGGCTTGGGCTGACGCATCTCGATCCGTCATTGTCTAAATCACGTGGCCAACATTAACCGGAAATCATTATCCCCCCAGTAATCGCTATTTTCTCGAGAAAATAAATATTCCCCACTTTAAATATCGCAGCACCACGGACCGCCCCCACGTGACGCATGTTACATTCGTCTCCTATCATCTCGCCGAATTCTCCCGAAAACATCACACTGATGCTCATCATCTCGCGAAGAGAGAATCATTTCCCCCTCATCTTCTCGGAGTTATAATCTCCGTCCTCGAATTCCAGTCCAAAGATCTTGACCCTTCACATTCCATCAGACGGCTCAATCCCGAGTTATGGTAAAATCCAAAAATCATTCAAAATAGAAAAAGACGCCCGAACCACAAAGCAAATATATTTGGAGTTAAACCAGTCTTTTAGTTTTCGTTTGTCTTTCGGCTTCCATTTTCTTCAATTTACATCTACCGTTAGAAAAAAAAAAAACAAAGATTAAATAAAAAAGATTTCTCAAAGTCCGCTGTCGTCCTCTCCGATCAAAGAGCGGGCGTCCTCTCCGTCCGCCACGAATAGTCCCCGAGATCCGACTGTCCGGCCACCCCATCAGAGTAATCAAAAAGGTCACCGTCGAAGAAGACACCGTCATCACCGACGGCGTCCGTTTCCGCCTGCCGCGACATCACTCCACCAAAGGTTCCGTCATCGAAGCCCCAGAACTGACCTCCGAATCCTCCCTCGAACGGCTCCTCGGCGTCCTCCGTCTTCACCTCACCGCTCCCTTCTGACGACGTTACCACCGTCGGCGGCAGACCTAGCTCATCATCCGACGCCTCAAACAGAAATCCCAATTCAGGTTGCGTCGGTTCGGGCATAAGCGGCGGAGCCACCGGCGGCACGCCTATCTCGTCCTCGAAGCTCTTCATAACCAAGGCCAAGTCCTGAGTAGCCGGGTTTCGATCGCCGGAATCCCCATCGTCGTCGAGGATGTCAAGCAAGAGGTCTTCCCTGAGCCTCTTGGCTTCCGGGGACTCCGACGCCTCGTCCCTGGCTCTCTTGTTGTTGTTACTCACGACGTCCGCCATCTCCCCGACGAAATAGAGGACAAAGAAGTGTTTGGGTAGGACGGGAAGAAAGTGAAGGGCTAGAATGGGAAGAGAAAAAAGTGCAGGGGTGTTTTGGGACGGGCGAGGGTTAGGCGGGTGCTTATATAGGGAGTGGGAGCATTCATAAACTTGATTTTTAATCTGAACGGAGGAATTTATTTATTTTCGAAAAAGTGTGCGAGAAAAAGGAAAATGGGGAAAGGTGCGGTGGTCCCCGCGGAGGCAGGCGCGTGGAGATCGGGACGCATCGGCCATCCATCACGGGTGTTTCTCTTGTTTTTCTTTCCTTTTTTTTTTTTTTTTTTTTAACCTTTTCTGCAGCCTTATTTTTCTCTCCCTTTGGTTTTCCATTTCGGGTCAGCTATTAAATCGGGTTTGGAATCCGGGGCTTCGAGTCCGTGACGACCGACCGAGTCAGCCGCGCGGCTCGGCGGCTCTCGCTTTGTTGGCGCAGCTGTTCTGGAGGTTCGTTTTTCGGGAACTGGGACGAGATCCGGTCTACGCTTGGAGCGGTTAGGAAATGCCATTAATGCCCTCTATTCTTGTTTGAATTGGGATTCGGTGTGCGGATCGCACGATGGACGGCTCTGATTGAAAAAAATTGCTGGTCCCGCGATCGCGATCAGTGTCATCCGGATCGCATTTAATCACATTCCTTTAAACGAGGAATTCCAATTTTTTTGATAGCGACGATACGGTGATGACTATTTAAGGAAACTTCTCGAATAAAAAAGTCAACAACTATGGCGGAGAAGAAGAGAAAGACGAAATTGCATTTGAAATAAATAATCTTTTTTTTTTTTTTGGAAAGTAAACATTTGAAATAATCTTCGAGATCGTCAATTTATTCTACCGTTGACGGTTTCGTGATGTGTTAACTCAACTAACGTTCTCGCGATTTACAATCAATTATTCAAAATCCAGAGCGAAACCAAAATATACGCCATTCGGAAAAAACTCGTTCAGACTGACTTCTTTTCTATCCGCAGCAGCAGCGTTTTCTCTGTTGCCGATTTAGACCGTCGTCGTTCACCGGTCACATACATAAAACGCTTCGTATCTTTCTTAATCGACGAAACTGTATATGACAGCCTCCGATTGATCCATTCACTAATCGCAATTAACTGCTAATTAAGTATGAATTCTACATAGTTCGCCCGCAGTGCCGACCCTGCGAGAATTTAAAGTTGGGTTCAAACTCGTCCGGACACTCGGAAATATTTATTAGATAGGATTAATGCGTATATCAGTCGGAAGTTGAACATTATTCGGTCTACTCGTGGGAATGAATCTCACAAAATAGCAAATTGATGTCGACATCTTCATGCGCTTCACGTTGGACCCCTCGTTGATTAGCGCATAATACTCAGAACGACATCGTTTGGTAGCATAATTGGTTTCTAATTCTATTTTCTGTTCTCGGAGCTCTTAACTCGCCAAAGAAAACATCCCTCGCATGGCTACAAGTGACGCAAAAGAGGGAGGAGCCGGATGGCTTGCGTTGATCGGCTCAACCACAGCTCAAATCCAATTTATGTTGATTAAACTAAAAGCGAATTACCTTAAACCGAAATTACGTCAATAAGACGTTCCAAAACCTTGGATCCAGCGAAGATGAACCAGAGTCAATCAAATCAATAAGGACAATCGATTCGTTCAACAATCTCTATTTTTCCGCTTAATTATCGCAGTCTATCCAATCACAGCCTCCGGGAGAATCACGCTTCCCCGTGTTTTTCCAATTCCAATGTGGGAAACGGCTCTCGACTCCGAAAGGAAGAAGTAGAGATCGAATTTTCCTTTGCGGTCGTCTTCTCCAGCGTTTCCTTCGCCGACAAAATTACCCGCGCATAGAAAGATACTTCGCGTTTGCGTTTAATAGGAAACAATAACGTGTTTGGCTTTTCGCTCGAGGGGAAACGGCTCCACATGCGGCGACCGACCATTCTCGAGAAGCAGTTGGGAAATCACGTACATTTTCCCCGAAGACGTGGTCACGTGTCATAATATGGTTAGCTAGGCATTACTTTTCGCTGTTCGCTACTGGATACGCTAGCGTTTCCTGCAAAAGCATCGTCCCCCGTGCTAACCCCAAAGCCTTCGGGCTCGTCACGTGTTTCGTGACTTCAAAAATTAATTTATAATTACCGCTGTCCGGTACCAAGCCGAGACGAGCCGGCGGAGAGCAGCCGTGGAGCCGAATTCGAAGCTCGAACCACGTCGCAAGGGACGACAACGTGTCAAGCTTTTAATTTAAGTAGCGTCAGCGCCTCGTCTGGCCACGCAACAGACCGACACGAGCCGTCATCGCGGGGCGCCATGGGGCGGCATGCCTACACACGAACCAGAAGCGTGCCACGACGGGAAGGAATTGACACGTGTGGGACAGATCCGGCCCGTGTCAGATTAGAACGTTATGAAATACGTTTGAGACGTGCGGCGAGGCTTGCGCGGGGTTCTCGAGAGCGTGGGCCAACACCTTAAAATAATATATTTATGAGAACACGCAGGGCCCGCGCACCACAACATGTCTAAATCTAATTAAGGGTTCTAATTAAGGGTGTCCCACAACAAATAAAATAAATTTCTCCAGATTTGAGGTAATTTTATGGTTTTATTTTATTTTTTTTTTGTATGACCTTCTACTTTTTTTGCCTTAATTGGAGTATCACCCACCACCGCCGGCAGTAATGTCTACCGCCATCGAAAATTTATTCTTTAGAGCTGTAAAGAGAAGCATCCACCAACGGATTAATGCCGATCATAATTGTATTATCAATGCGGTTTTCGGGTAAAACAGATTTCGAATAATTTAATTCGAGGTCATTGGGTTTGCCATCATCCTCATCGTCATCGTGAATTTTGCTTTGGAGATAGATACTAGTTGAAAACCACCCGAAACATCAACAAAACAAAATAAAATCCACGAACCGGCCAACCATTGCGTCGCTCGCCGTCAACAGGACCCGCAGCGCAACCTAATTACTAATTATGAAAATTAATAACGATAATAATAAAAGTAATTAGTCCAAAAGAGAACATGTATCCATAATAAAACGTTTTAAAAGAACCTTCTAATAAACGAAGAAGCAACGGCATCAAATGGCCTTTGATTGCCGGCTTGATCCATTCAATGCCCTCAATTTGGGCCCCTCGAGTTCGCATCACCAGCCCTAATCCTCGTCCCTTCGATCGCAAGCTACCGTGAATTTTCCAATCACACGTGGGAAACGATCAGTAGCTTTCGAGCAGCTGTCGTCTGCTTTCCCTTTATTTTTCTGCGACGTGATCATATATGCCCGGCAAAATCCACATGTCTACGAAGATGCTCTGTGCTTAAGTACCAATTGAAACGCGAAAACATGATTTCAACATGTGATTGAGCTTGCCCGCATAAACAACAGAAAAAAAAATATTCTAAAAAAAAAAATCTCCCCAACCAAAACAAGGCTCCAGGGAGCCGTTTCAGCCCAAAAATGCCCGCATCAGAAATTGTACAGGGGTAGATAAGAAAAGATAACGTCGTCTTTCCCGCTCGAGGCACGTGTCAGAAACTGGTTGATTGTTAGTGGGCGTCGCTGTTCGTAGTCGCGCTGTTTTACATTTCCCGCCAAAAAACGGTGGTAGATGTTAGGTGTCTCCTCGCCAAACTTCTACTTTGAGATTTTATGTCTCAAGGTCCGCCCACTTTAACTAGCCAAATTCGCATAAGTCTACAAAAATACAGAGGAGAAAAGAAATATAGAAATATTACCAATTTCTTATTGCTTATATAAAATAAATATAACTTTAATGCAGAGTGACACTACAAGTTTTTTTCTATCTGTGTGTGTTTTCATCTCAATAGGCTCTTATTTATTTATAATGATTTATAATGTACCCATATGACAGTGAGCCACCCATGGAGATCATGGAGAATATGCTCTTACAATATCCTCCCTGCAGCTTACATGTTGGTGATTGTTCAGAACATATTCAACAATGTTCTCTCTACAGTTTTCAACTGCAGCCACCTGATCTCATAAACCCTCAATTACCTCTTTGTTGATCATATGTCATTTGACAAGTGCAACCCCTGATTTTTCAGCCTGTAGTAATGTGTTTTTAGTATGTAGCCATGTGTTTTTAGCCGACTGTTGTTCACATACTCCTGTAGCTCATTTTAGTCAATCTGTTTCGTTGCTTATTTTGCAAGACTGTTTGAATTATTTGGATCTCCATTTGAACATGTCGTGACTCCGTCACTTACTATTATATATGCTGCCTACGCACATATATATTGGAGGCAGTTCATCGCCTCGCATGATCGCGCACTCTTCCATACGATACTACTCATAGTGACATCAACCACCACAGCTGATTATTTTTTCACATATATACTATTCATGTACAAATATATTAAAGACACTCCATTTTGTGATCTCGTTGTGCTAACAACTATCACCCACAATTGGTATGGCACTCTACCGGATGCTTATTAGGATGCAACGGTGAGAGATGGCGAACTCCGACTCCGAGATTTGGGTTAAAAAAAAATAATTTTGAAACGGTGGCGACCGGATCCAGAAGAACCGAGATTACCGTTACGGTATAGCGAACGGGAGGGGCCCGCTCTCCGTCACGTGATGAGCGTCTGGTCGGGCCCCCGGAACCGGTTAAATAATTGAATCCGAGAAGTGGGACCGGCCCACCCGGTACTGTCTCATCCCCCGCCTGTCGTGCGCAATAAGACATTGGACGCTGTCCTGTTAAATTATTCTTCTTCCATTTTTTTGTTGTTGTCGAAACTTCCCGGTGACTTCACCGCCGTCTATACTTCTCTTTTAAATCTCTCAAAACCTCATGAAAAGAAAGGCATCCATTGGCGGAACGGTGGTTGGGTTGGTAGTAAGGTTCGCTGAAGGGTGACGGGATTTTTTATTTTTTTTTGGCATAAAACTAGGAGTCGTGGGATTTGATGGCTTCCGCAGGCAGCAAACACCTGAGGATAGGGCAGGATCTGCAAGGCTGCAACCCAGTACGATGCTTAATTACGATTATGTCCTTTAGTTTTCGGAAACAAAAATTTACGCTAATTACGTTATGAAATCCATTTTTGTTTTTCGTTTCTCGCCCGCTACCACCAATTTTCTGAAATAGCCTTTGTAATGCTGGTTGTCGGGAGACTAACAACAGAATTATCTGATTTTTATTTCGTAATCTTAATTAAATCCATGGATGCGTCTGTAAAGTGCGGTTTTGAACGGTCGTTATGGTCCTCGTTACGCTTAATTTTGCAAGTAAAAGAATAGACGGATCTCTGCGTCGTCAAACGCGAGCGACAAGAGATCCAAGCCAAGCCAAGAATCCGGCAAGGAACAAGGAGACGTGAAAACCGAATCGAATAACGCTCCTCTCAACAATGAAACGATCCAAATTAGAACTTAATTTATGATGTCGTCAGATTAACACCAGACTTTGGACTAATCTTTCTCTTAAAATATGAAAGCACAAAGGCAAGCCACTTTAATTAGCACTCAATTCTTCAGTAATAAACTCCGCGTTTTCATTAACAATACGAGTCGAAACGGATGCCATTCCTAATCCACTCTAATTCTGTCCTTAATCCTTAATTCTAAGATTTGTTTGAACATGATTACTTTGCTAATATTTCGTTAGATCGATTTATCGCCTGTTATCAGCCTCCTGACGATTAACAGAAGAACGATGGCGTAAGTTACCACTAGCTAGGTAATATATGCTTTGTAGGGTTTGCAAGGGATTCCGTGGCTTGCGTCCGTCTTTATTCCTCTTTCGGGCTCTTTCCTTGTCCTGGTCTCTTTCTTTATTTGGCACGTCTCTCGGTTGGAACTTGATTTTTATAGTCCGAAAACTGACCTGGAATATGTCCGTGGTCTTGTTTTCCACCATGTATCGCATGTCATTGTCTCCCCTTCGCTTCATTTTTCTCTCTTTTTTGGATCAAAAGTACAACAACGGATGGACTATAATTAGTGTGTGACCGAGGATTAAACAAGATAAGATCTCATCGGCTTGATTTGCTTGACTTTCTCGATAACACATCATGTCATTTCGCAAGTGGGCACGAACACGGTGGCCCGTCCGTTTCCATTTGTCTCTTTGTCCTCCTCATCGCTGCCGCAGCTGCTGCTGCTGCTTTTCTTCTTCTTCTTTTTTTCGATTATTTATTTTATAAAATTTTGATATTTTTAATATTTTAAAATTATGAAAATTATTTATTTTAAAATACATATAAATTTAAATTTTCACAATTTTATATTTATTTTATTATATTTATAAAATTTGTATTTATTTGATTAGACTTCTACGATATGATTGAAATAAAATTTGTGTTACAAAATTACTCCATTAGAAATTTATTTAATATTTCATTTTATATAATATTAATGTATAAAATATTATATTAAATAGTACTAAGCTTTGATATACTAATAATATAGTGAACTTCTAATTAATAATTTTAAAAACTGAATTAAAATAATGATATGATAAATTATATATGTAAATATATAAAAAAATAGTTATTTTTACTCTTATCTATAATTATATATATGTAAATATATAAAAAAATAGTTATTTTTACTCTTATCTATAATTATATATACCAATTTAAAAACTAGATAAATATCTCCATTGTGCATAAATTATATAATTTATTAAAAAATATATAAAATAAATAAGTATCATAATTTAAGTAACCACATATAATTCAATGACGTAAAAATTAATACAATAGTTTTGGCATTTATCATAAGCTTTTTTTCATTATAATTTATGTCAAAAAGAAAAATATAATCATTTTTCAAAAAAAATCATACCAATAATTAGTTTGTTTTTTCTTACTAACTATTCAATGATAGCACTCTATTTATGTTGCCTGAAAGAAAATTGAAGTGATTTAGCAATATTTCTTTAAAAAGAGATACATAGAAACATCACAAAAACCAATAAATTTAAATATATGTGAACCGTTCTTAAAGCTACATATTTGAAGATAACTTAAAATCATTTCATTCCATTAAATATAGAACAAAATATTCATTAAATAATATTATTATGAAAACAATGATGATGATCAACTAATAGATATAGCGAGAATTTTATCAAACAATCACAAAATTATTTATTCCAAAAATTCAAACAAAAAAATAACCTTATGAAGATTAATCGAATAAAAAGTGAATATAAGAAGTCGAATGATAGCGAAAGAGATATTTAAAATAACGTGATATCTAAATACAATCTCTATAATTTAACACAAGATATCATGTGGTGAATTCTCAAATATGAAATTTTGAAGTCCTATTAAATTTAGGAGACCAATAAATCCTACAATTACATAAATTTGAAAGCTTTGAAATTTTGGGCAATGTTTGATTATGGATCAGGATCAAAATCAAGATAGATACTAGTAAACCACTTTTGTAAACTAATATTATATTTATCAAAATTAATTTGATAATAATTTAAAAAAATTTAATTTTTTTTAAATAATAATTTAATTTAATAGTGATGTAAAATAAGTAATATTAATTTTATAAAAAAAATATTTTTGAAAATTACTAATCCTAATACTTTTCCTAAACAAAACAATGTCTTGAAGTTTTGGATAATCAATATTGGATTTTATTGATGTTAAAAATTGAAATCTCCAAAATTTTCAAATCCAACGAAACGAAGAAACCCTTATTTTATTTTAGAAAAAAAATAACTAAAATCTCAAACAACCCAATGCAATCAGTCCAAATCCAAATTATATTATTGATTTACTAGGGTTTATAAATGGCTTGTGTGCCTTGAGCATCATTCGTTTACATCGGATGTTTTATTGAGAAAATTTAGACACCGTTTGATTTGATATCATAATCAGAATTAACTCGTTTCAAATTTTTTCTTATAAAATTAATATTACTTATTTTACATTGTTATTTAATTTTTATTATTATAAAAAATATTTTTATAAAAAAATTATTATAAGATTAATTTTTTTTTAAAAAAAAAATAATTTATACAAAATGATTTACTAAACGTAATTTTGATTTTAATATCGATTCTGGAGCAAAGAATGCCGGGTTCGGAACAACCGGACATACACACATGCTACTCCAATACAATAGCATTTGTCTCTTCTTTTTGGCGCTTCCGACCGATCCTCAATCTTCACGAGAATCTCAGCTTGCCGTATTTAATTTACACAGACCAATTTTGGTCGAATCAATTAGTCAATTCCGAGGTAAAGGTCCAAACAGAAAGGAGATACTAATCTGTCCAATTTCAAAGCAGACAAGATTCGAGACAAGAAGAGTGAAGAAGGATATCAGGGTAAATATCTACAGGAATCAATAAAGCATCGCTTTCGCGGTGTGACCGCACTGTTAGTTTCTGCCAGGGAACCAGAAGTACAGGATTAGGTCCAAGCTCGAACTGGCGTGGCCAATCCAACACCTCCGAATTCAATTGGATTCGATAAGATGTTGCCCGGAGAGCCTATCGGCGAACGCATTGAGCTGGATCGTATGATTCGGATTGAATTCCGTGGTTTTCATTTCAAGGTGTGGAATCGGACACGTTTCGCAACTGTTCCCACACTTGGTCTCCGAGCCTCTGGCTCAGCTTTCGGGCCTATACTGAACTGGATTGTTTGGTGATTGTCTCGACTCGAAGATCCAAACTTCAGGATGTCTAAATTGTCCAACGTTCCAAGGACAATCAGAGCATTGTTTTGGTTTTAATCAAGCGCCAAACTTGCAGATGAAGATAGATAATTGTCTGACAAAGAATGCGTCCATTTCATGCCAATAGAGTACGCACAACCTGGGCCGGGCATGGGCCAGATTTGGTCTGAAACTGGGCCATATACCACAATCCAACACCCCAAACAACAACAAGTTCCCTGCTGCACCACTGCAGCACTGCTTTCTTCTAGTTGTTTTCGTAAGCCATCTATTTGTTACTGTCCTTCCTCAAGGCCTCCTTGCAATGGCGCTTCATCGGTTTCGGGAAGGCAATGTCAAATATTGAAAAAGATAGCAGTTGGTCATCAGTTTCTTGACGGCCGTGAGGCAATGTAGAGCAAAATCTTCATTTGTAATCGTACTATTTGTGATGAACATGTTCGTCGCTCGCAGACCAAGGTGGTCTTCCCTCAACGAAGTTGGAGATAGAGAAGAAGTGTGCTTCAGCAACTGTTTACAATATTTGCTCAACGGTGTCGTGTGACCTAGTTTCTTACTTTTTCTCATTCAGCCTTGCATGGCTGGCAGAAGAAGAAAGAAATATCTCGTAAAATTGAGAATTATCCAAGTTTTCTAGGATCTGAGAAATATTGGAAGGGGACAGCGGGGAAAGGAAATTATACTACTGATGGAGACGAAGCGTGCAGGATGCAGAAGTAGCTTTTGAGAATTCAAATCCCAAGCGACCTGTTAAAGAAGCACCAGTTGGTACATTTCCGCGGGCAAACGAGGAGCACGAGCTTGCACCGCCTCTATCCCATCAACACGACTATTCTCCTCTACAGATATCATCAATCAGTGTGCCAGTTTTGACATGCACCAACTTGACTGCGGTACGCGAGCCTTTTTCCAGTCAACAGCTCCAAGCCAGACATTTTCCAGCACTCAGGACACCTTTTCCTGACGCGACTCAACCACATGATCATGTTGAATCCCATTTCCACGGTCTCGATTTTTTTTATTTATATATCCCAAGCTCATTATATTGCATATAGATTTAACAGTCTCGATTCATCAACGCGTTGCTTCATCTTCTTACTTTATGACGAAAATTCAACCACAAGGATCACAAAATGTGCAAATGACAAAGTATAGATCTTCCAAGATGTAACAAAAGATCACTATAAACCCAAAAATTGCAGAGAATAACAAAGCATCAGAGGACATCCAATTCTTCTCTCTTTTCAAGATTTCAGAAACTGATATATCATTCTGTTTTCCCTTACTCCTACATTTTTAACGATCAAAACATTTAAAAAGCTACCTTTCTCTGCTTTCCCTGCGTCTGTCATTCTCTGTATTTCTTTTTTACCCTAATTGTTTCTCGAACTAGGGATCTCGTGGATGTGCTGGAGCTGCCAAATATCATGAAAATCCTCCCAGAATGCACCTCCTCCCCTGCTCTCAGAACAGATGAAATCCTCTTCCCCAAATGGAAACCACCCGAGAAGCAAATCTTCCTCCACACCCCACCACCACCCGCACTCTCCGACGAAGTCCCACGCCACCTGCGCTTCCTCCTTATCCTGCTCCGGCGACGGTGACGGGGAAGAATCTGCGATAATGGCCGCCGGCGGCGGTCTTTTCTCCTCCCTGCTTTCCCTCCGCGGCTTCGTCGGCACCTTGGCGGCTGTATCCCTACATTTCTTCTGCGGCTTAACAGCAGAGATCTCCGTTCTGCTTCGCTTCATTGTCGTTTTCTCTGGAGCTCTATAGGCTTGGTTCCATTGAGGACAAGGTAAGATATATATATATAGATATATATACACAAAGCTACAGCCGACGGAGATAGTCGTTTCCATTGTTCCTCTTGGATTGTTTTGCTTAACGTGGTTCCTCCGTTGTTTTGCATGTATGCCCTTTCTTTTTTCGTCCATTTTTTATTCATAAAAGTCCAAGTTCAGAATCCTATTAGTGTTTGCGCATCTCATCATCTGTTGTGTTAAGCCATGGTTTACAAGAAGTGTACCGTACATAAACATCTAATCAATCTAAATAGACAATAATTAATAACTTAATAGTCAAACAATTTTATATGTGTCAGACTGCACTGCAGGCGAGTCCAAAACATATCGAATCAAATTAATAAAATAAAAATCAAATATCAAATCATTCTAAAATTTTTAACTTATAAAATATAAATTTTTTTATTTAGATATTAGATTTTATTTATTTAATATTTACTGTAAAATTAATTTATTATTTATATGATATTATAATATTAGACACCACACAAGTCATATGTATTTTTTTATAAAATAATTTGCACATCATTTAAAACTAGATAATTGGGCTGCCGGCCTCGGGGTCAAATTATATAAAAGAAAATGTTTTTATTATGGCTAAAAAATTATTTGTAATTATTTTTTTTTATTAATCTACAAAATTGTAAAATTATAAACGAAAATGTCTTTTTATGGCTAGAAAAAAAGTCGATGTCTCGTTGATGTCGTGGAGTGGAACCAGTTGACGAGATCACATCACATGAAAGCATGGGAGGGGAGAGACGTGGACGGGCCGTCGTGGGATGCCCGGCCACCGAGAACATTCGACTCAGATGCGATCGGAATTATTAGCTGGAACATCGGTGTGGCTGCACCACTACAATCACAATCAGAAAAACTGTTTGGCTTCTTGGCTGGTTCTCCGAACCAGGGCCACATGAATCTGTTCGTGCGCGTCTTGATTAGTCTATGGGCGCAAACACTGCGCCGACAACCTGTCCAGGTCCCCAAAACTCTTTTTTTTTTTTTTTTTTTTTCGTTTTTCTATCAAGCAAAAAATATCATTTATTAACGTCGTAAAGTTTTATATTATCCGCAAAAATATTTACTTCGCAAAATTCTGTGGATTTCGAAAAATTGAATCTGAACATTCGTTTTTTGTTTTGTGAATCATTAATATTATTTTGGTAATTATAGTTATTATTTATATGTAATATCTTAACTACTAAAACGAGAGAATCGAATTCCACTGATTCAACAGGATGCATCAGAAAAATAAATAAAAAAGTGAAATGTCTGCCAGTTTGTAGGGAAGGACGGAAAGGCAGCTCTCTGTTGATCAGCGAATCATTGATTAGATTGAGGCCGACCATTTGACGTTCTTCTTCGTGCCTTTTATTCCCTTGCGAACAAGCATTAAATATGGTAAACTGACTCGCTTGGGCCCGACTTGAATCTGGCTCCCACCGCCAGGTTTCCTCCAATATGACTATGTGTCGGAAAGGCGACAATATCAAATTCCATAATTGAAAGAGCTCGGACGTAATGTAGAGGATTAAGAGGTGGTTGCCATCTAATCAAAATTTTGCAAGTAAAGAAGCATCCACGTGGAGGGCAACAGATGACGACTCTATCGGATCTGAGTGGTTGACAGCGTCGTTCTCCCGACATTGGGCTGCATGGGATTCAATAATGGGCAGCACGCATCCGATATTATATAATGTCACGAAAGACATGGTACTGCATGACGGGTGACTTTGACCTTTAATCGCGACGCTGGAAGAGGCAACAAGCGCGCAACCAGGCGAGTGGGCTCCGAGCCATCATCCAGAATTGGTGGTTTAACCACCACGCAACCGATGCAATGCTCTGTCGGAGGGGCCAGTGGACAAGCTGCCGTTGCTCTGTCAAAATGTTTTATGACAACAGGCTCCGAATAAGGGAGACCTGGCTCTACAATCAATGAAGCAAGCTACAAGTTGATCATCTCTGGGTCCACGACCGACACGGGTATCTCGATGGCAAATCTCGGTAATGCTCACCAGCTCATCGACCACCATCGCCATCGAGATTGCTAGAAAGTTGCGGATACACGACAGTTGGTGAGACACCGCGAGGCAATCGAATTGAAACAATGAAAGAAATGGGATGGAGTGTGTCAGCGGCGTGCGCTGAACACGTCTCTTGGTTTCCTCGTATGGACAAAAAGCCCGGGGCCCACTCTTTCCGTAAAAGCAGAAGGCCTTGTGTCCTTTCCCTTTTTCTCCTTTTGCGGGCGGGATCCCCGAACCCTGGGCCCCGCTTTTTATCGAGAAATAGGAAAAGCGCGAAAGAAACCTAATGGGCCCCGCTTTGTGGGGGTAATGGGATGACGATCGTACTTGGCGCGGTTCAGCCGGATGGTCTGCTGGTTTCTGGACTGCGGTGCCGGGTGGTTCCGAGAGGCACGTGAGTCTGCTGCTGGGTAGGGCAGTTGGCGGGAGGGTGGGGCCCATACAATGATGGAGGAGGAGGAGGAAGAGGAGGACGAGGAGAGAAAGGAGGCGTTTCATTATCGTGTGTGGGCCCCACCAAACAGACTGGGATTCTGCGTGATATGCCGTGCGTTTGTGCATGTTGATGTCGGCCGGGTCCCGCATGACCCGCCGCCGGATCACGTTTAGACGCGAGGATGAAACGTATTTTTTGCACAGAGCACCCTCAAGAGTTGAGAATTGGAATTTACAAGTTCGTACGTTGTGCCTCAAGGTGGGTGTAAAGGTTAGTCAGTTGACGCTTGACATTTTAAGATAAACACAAGGTTTTGCTACATGGACGGCGAATTCAAGGTCGACGGCAACACGGATCCAAAAACTATGGACGCGTTTGGACCGGGAAACGTGATCATCGACCATCCGACTACCTCTTTCTTTGCTAATTCTGCTAATTTCGATAATTAACTTTTTTACTATGATAATTAGCTATGTTTTTCAACACGATTAACTAAATTGACCTCGAACAAGCCAAAATGAGCATGATATCCTTCGCAAATAATCAAATGCTAGAAAAACAAGAAACAAGCATGGTTGGCGCAATTTGCTTATTTAACCTAACTTTTAAGCTGGTTTTACACAAAACAAACATATAATAAAGAGACATCAGGCCAAGACAATGTCTTCATGAAAGCTCATCTTCAATTCCTCTACGAAAATCAAATCACAATGCAGTACAGGCTGTTGAATTCTCTCCAGACTGCACGCTCCCACTAACCTACAATCAGCCTAGCGCACTTATGGAACCCTAGATGATTAAAATCAAGGATAAATGTGATCACAAGAAAGAAACAAGCTGAAACAGAAAGACTACAGACTCGCGATTAGCTCATCCCTTGATTCCCATTTTCCAAGACATGGAGAACTTCTTGCCTAGAGGCAATGCCAGGCCTCCAACCTCAATCATCATACTGCTCCTCTTGTTTCCACCCTCAAGCTTCTTCATATCAATTGAAGGAGAAGTTTCTGTGAAAAACACTCCAGAGACGTTTGAGAGAGGCACACCGTCCACCTCAATTGCAAGCCCCTGTGCACTTCCCTGGAGTCCCAAGACACTCACCTTTTCGATCATCAAACCTTTCTCCACGCTGAACTGCCCCATCGCCACCTCAGACCACACTGTGACTGTCTTCCCTCGAACCCTAGCATAGAATTCAACATACGTGGATTCCCCATTGACAAGTTTCATCTCTGGACGCTCATCATCATCCACAAACACCTTCCCCTTAGCATCTGCTTGAGTTGCACCCAGCGGAAAGGCAACAACTAGGGTGAATGGTGTCATTTTAGCTTCCTTGGATATCAAACCACCTCGTTGCATTGGAAGTATTGTGTTTTGGTACACATGCACATTGATCTCATTCAGGGGAGCATCTAGGGTAATGTACCGCTCATCTTTGGATATGACAGCTTTGGTCAGGTCAAACAAGTTATACCAAGCCCCTGGAGGAAACATTGCCTTTACTGACGTTGCTGCTTTCTTCAAGACAGGAGACACCATGACACTGCTACCAAGCAAGAACTGAGTGCTCAGGCCATAAGATGCTGTGAAGTTAGGGAACGAGAAAAAGACTGGCCTTGCTATTGGGGCACCAGTGGTATGAGCTTCATAGTTTAATGTGTAGAGATACGGGAGCAGCTTGTATCGCATTCCCAATGCATTCCGAGCAGATTTTGCCACAGAATCCCACACGTAGAGTTCTTGCCTAGGTGAGTAGAAGTTTGCATGGTCCCTCGAGAATGGATAGAAAGCACCGAGCTCAATCCACCGGTTGCACAGCTCTTCAGTGGGTGCTGGGTAGAATCCACAGATATCTGAGCCAACCATTGGCATACCAAATAGTCCAAAATTTAGCATTGTGGAAATTGAGTAGCCAATATCATCCCAAGTGCCCTTGTTATCACCGGTCCAATGTGCTGCATAGGCTCCTGATCCAACAAACGTAGAACGAGTGAGAATGAATGGCCGTTTTCCCTGAAGGCCCAGAAGTGCCTTATGAGTTGCAATGGCTTGAGAGAAACCATACAGGCTGTGTGCATTGTACTCCAATACTCCATTATAATGCTCTGCACTAGTTGCTATAGTCTTGAAGCCTATGGGAACATGAGACCCTGATGCATTGATCTTGTATGGTGGTTCATCCCATCTAGTGCTAGTTATGTTCTTGCAATCTAAGCAACAAACCCAAGGTTCAGTGCTGTTAGGAATTGGGCACGGATGATCCTTTGGAAGTTCACATTTGCCAGTGCAGAAGTTTGAAGCTTCATTCATATCAATCCACAGGCCATCTACTGGCACAAGTTCGTGAAAGCGAGCAATCTCATCAACCCACCATGAAACTCCTTGGGGGCTCAGGTAGTCAGGGAAGTAGACAGGGCCAGGCCAAACTTGAGCCAAGTAAGGTTCTCCCTGGTATTTAATGAAGACATCTTTGGCCATCCCCCTCTGATAGACACCATAACTAGAATTTACTGCAATTCCAGGATCAATGAGAACTATGTATTTCATACCCTGAGAGTGGATTTTGTCAAGGAATGCTAAGAGCTTAGGCCGAGGGTAGTTGATTGGGTCAAGGGTGAAGTCTTTAGCTGCATCCATGTGATCATCGTCATTCCAAATCACATCAAGAGGGATCTGGGCCTTTTTGTAGCCCTCAACAACTCCTTCTACGACAGAGAGATTCCGGTAACCCCACCTGCATTGGTGGAAACCTGCACATAATAGAAACATTTGAAAATTTACAAAAAAGCAACAATAAACATATGCAATCACCACACCACCCGAGAGTAGTGTCATTGATGCTAGCTATGGGTGAATAACAGTGAGGCATGCTTCAACTGAAGAAGAGAGCTGAAAGTAAGGTCAATTGGGTAAACTTTAGACATCATCATCCATGACTCCAGAGGCAAGGGAAATCTTTAGGGTAGTCAGTGGGCTCGGGCGGCACAATGCCCGCCCAAAACTGGCCTGAAGTTTTCGGAGTCAGGCCTGGGGGTTTTTGGGTTTCGGGTCGGGCTCGGGCCAAAAAAAATGTCAAAATGAATAGGGCTGAACCAAAACCCGAGCCTGGCCTGAAAAAATATAGTATAGAATTCTGTGTTCGGGTCGGATTCGGGTTTCAATAATGAGTTTGGGCTCGGTCTTGTTAGGGCCCAAGCCCGGCCCAATTACACCCCTAGTAATCTTATATTTGTCCATGGTGATTGCTAAACAAAGCGACTCAGTTCTTAATAAAAAACTATAAATGTTCTAATTTTATCAACAATAAAAAAATAAAGTGACATATTGTTGATTTAATAGTTTCACATTCTCCAGCAGATATGATCAGGAGAATAATATACACTGAAGCAAATGGAATGAACTGAGCACTACAATTCACGTTCTTCTGATCTTTATTGGTTCAAAAATATAAGGACCCACACAATGTTTAGAAATAGAAATAGGCTATATGATTAGACAAAGCAATTAGTGCAAATAAACTACACATTAAAGGGATTTTCATTGACATGATAACCAGATAAAAAGGGAACCGAGAGAGGTGCAGAAGAAGCAAAAGAGAGAATTGGTCCCAAAAGTAGCTACTGGAAGAATATTTAACAAGAAACATCATAAGGAAGAAAATACAAACCTCAATAAAAAATGTTAATATTGATTAGCACTCAACAATAATGCTAGCCAAATGTACTAGGTGGAAACATAACAAACACTCACCCCAAACCCCAACCTTAAGAAGCAAAAGCAAATAAAACATTAGTTAGAAAAGACTAAACAAGTTTATCATGTTTGTATCCGCTGACCAAGTTTGGAAACAGTTCTTATCTAGTTGTTTCAAACTTGAACAGGACTGATGTTCTCTGATTGTGATCCAAATGGATTACAGATTGAGATTATTCTGAATTTGGTATATAATGAATGCACCATCCAGAGAAACCAAGAATAACTGCCTCATAGAATCCCGAAGAATGAAATTTTAGTGGGAGGATATTTCTATACAAAGTGATACACTATGACAAAATGGACAAAATACTGCTTTTGAACATAATAAACAGAAAGATATTAAACGGAAATGGAGGCATAATGAGAAACTTACCTAGAGCCCAGTAAGGCATCGCAGCAGGACGGCCAATCAATGAAGTATATTGATCCACTACAGCCAGTGGTGTTGGCCCTTTAAAGAAATAGAAGTCAAAAACCCCACCAATAACCTTATATGTAAGAGAGCTCCCTGTGTAAAAGACATCCATCCCATTACTGTTAAGCAACAAAACGGCATGAGTATTAGCCTCTCCATTAACATTTCTCAAGTCCATATAAACTGGGTGAGATCCATATAGATCAGTATTCAGATTAATGGCTGAGGTATCTGTAGTGTAGAGAGTGTAAGGATCATTTGGCCGCAAGCGAATGCCACCTGGCTGTGTGTTCTCACCAAGTCCATATAATGCAGCATTCTTGGGCAATCTCGTAGAGATCTCAAGGTACTGGTCCTTGAAGACCATGTTCCTATAGGGATCTTCAGCTTTAGAATTTGAATCAAAGAGGACATCTCCATTGGATTTTCTCTTGACAGCAAAACTAAATGGGTCTGCTGTGTAGCTGAAGAGCAACTCATCTCCCAAGTACTCAGAAGCAGTGAATGGAATGGTAATGCTTTTATCAGAAGAACCCTTTAGTGGTGGGGCTTGCTCTCTGCCGAGCAAGTTGTAGGGGACCTCCCATCTTTCCTGCTCTGAATCAGTGATCTGGACTCTCAAGCGATCTTGGGTTTCATGTCTGCAAGTTGTATTGAAAAATCGAGGACATAGAATTTTGTCAGTTTAGTATATTAGAATCCATTGGCAAACAGCTAAAACTAGAAGCTTTTAAAGAATCGGCCAAGTCAGACATTTTTATTTCACTAATCTGCTACCCAATCACCAATGCATTACATGCCTTCCTAGCAATAGTCACGGTCTTTACTCCACCAGCCTAATCACTAAACACAAAATATTTGTCCAGACCCAGCAGGGAAGTCGCTAGATAATTACACTGACGGATCACGGCTCTCCACTCCAACAAAAGTTGAAAGGATTAACAATTCTTTCATGTTCAGGATGAATATTGAGCCAATATCCAAATAAACTATTCATACAGTCCATGAGACCCAAAATACCGATGCATCTGAACTTTTTCTACAACTGATGCACTCATTGATTCATGACTTGGAAAACAGAATTTCACCGGCATGAACCTCATTAAAGGTGCCAATTTTGCACCATTGGTTCCTCCAAAACGACCGAAGGTTGCCGCCAAGATGCAAAAAAATTTAGGCCAACAAAGACATTAATGTATAGGAATTGATCGACTCACAGATTATCAAGAGAAGCACATAAAAAATATTCACCAAAACGCAGAAAAATATTCTTCTAACTTTAAACAAATAATGTAGTCCCCTCAATGTACACCCAATCCACCAGTTAATCGGTGCAGAAAACCTAAAAAATTTCTCTTGAAATTGAATTAAACCAAAACCTTTGTGGACAGAACAATCAAACCCTCAACGTCAAAAAAATCCATACATAGCAACCTCGACTTAGCGTAGGATTAAATCAGGTGTAAAAATCAAAACTTTGTCAAAAAGACAGAAGCAAAAAAACACAAAGAAAGCAACTTTCTTAACATCCCTCTTGCTTTAGCCCTTACTTGACAAAAAGGCGCAAATTGGGGATATCGGGTCCATAAATTGAAGTCTTCTGCTTCAACTCGAGCTTCCCTATCAGCCCTCCTCCATTAGGGTACTCCTCTATGGACACCAAACTGTAGCCCAGCCCAATCTTCTGGCAATGGCATTGCTCAAAAGAGGAGAAGAGGGAGAAGAAGAAGAAGGAGAAGAGCGAGCATGTCCAGAAGAAAGAAGCCATTGCTCTGCGAAGATTGGGGGAGAGCATGGCGTGCACAGCAGAGCAGTAGAGTGATTGATGATATAAAGTACTGACCAATTTCCCATCAAATGGTCCTGTGCATGTGATGTTGTCCGTTTGGGACCCCACGTAACAAATTCAGTTGCCATTTATTCATTTGGTGTTTATCGAGTGTTTAAGCCCAGTTAAGTAAATTTGTTATTCGTTTTGTTGTGCTCGGCGCACGTTGATTATTTATTATCAGTCCAAAAGTAATCTTCTTTTGAGCTTTAATTGAGGCTGTGATTGCGTTCGCTCTCAGCAAACGAAAACGATGTAGAAGAAACGCTTGGTCTCTTCCCAACGCGAACACGTGAATCTCGACGACGTGTCGCGAGAATGTGAAGGGAGTGACCTAAGTTCAATCAGAGCCGTCAGTCTAGCCTCGAGATGTCGGGGCAAAGAACCCAGTCAATTCCAGAAGGAATCGCGGACCGTGCTGCGGGACACCGGACACGACCGCGAGAGGAGGATATTCCAACAGATATCAAATAAAAAAAAAATAATGGATTGGGATTGTCGAAATGTAATGACGGGTACAGAACTCCAAAAATATATCACGCGACAATAGATTGCGGGGGGACATGCCTGATAATGCGATGGATCCTGCCAAGTGGGCCACGCCCCAAAAAGGGTAGGAAAGATCCTTTTGTTTTAACGAAAATTTACTAAAACCATACTTCCGTAGGCAACCGACTCCGCTTTAATTGGATAATAATAGTAATAATAATAATAATAAATTATTGAAAAAAAAATAATACAGAATTACATTTATAAATTTTTTTAAAAAAATCCTAATTACATGCTCCTGAAAATTCAATCGGGTTAAATAAATATTCTTATTTTTAATAAGTTTCTAATTAAAAGTATTAATATTAAAATACCTATTTATTATCATCTTAGCCTTATTTTAAGAGCTGTTTACCTATAACACCCTAAAATTTATTTTATTTGCCTACAACATCTTATTGTTATTTAATTAAAATTTTTTTCAAAAATTTGACTTTCACCTTTTATTATTTTACGACTAAACTTCTTAAAATTCTTAACTTCTCACCCAAAATTCTTTCTCTCAAATGTTTATAAATAAAGCCTCAATCAAATTTTAAATTATAATTTATATATTTATACATTTACAAAAAGGCCCATTGAATATTTTTATTTATAGATCAATACATGTTTTAATTTTTTTAAATAAAAATTCACAAAGTTGTTTCAAAATTTTTACAAATAAACCCTCCATAAAAATTAAAATTACAACTTTAATATTTATATATTTACAAATAGGCCCCCCAAATATTTTATTTCTAAATAAGTCTAAATTTTATTTTTTAAAATAAAAACTTTAGAATATTGAATGTTTCAAAACTTAACATTTCAAATTACAAGTTTAATACTTGTATATTTTATAAATAGGCC